>APFE031088598.1:1592-29127 GCA_000404065.3 Pinus taeda | reverse complement strand
GAAACCCATCCATAGGCAAGTGTATTTTTGCATGACAATTCCAAAAATGTAGAGTTTTCCCCATTCTGAGCTGTCCCCATGACTGGTCGCGCGCGGGGTGAGACCACTAAAATGGCCAAAACTTGTAAAATTCTCAAAAATGCCAAAAATGCCTCAAAACTTTCAAAATTTCTTGGGTTTGCTACTAGGAGGAGGCTAATGAGTATCATGGTGAGTGAGAGAAGCCTCGGTCAAGATGCGGAGTGGGTTTGTCTTCTTCTTCCGTTTTTGTGCTTTGGCCAACCACCTTGGATCCGGCGATTGTAATTTTGACATTTCTCTAAAACCATGACACCTGTGCAAAAAGTGAAAGAGGTTTTTCTTCTTTGGCATGTTATGGACAAAAACCTCTCTCAGTTTCCCAAAATTCATCTTTGACTGATCTGAAACATCATTTGAGTGAAACTTGCTCCGATGTGTGAAACAAGGAATTTTGTCGAAATGAAGCGAAATGAAGGGGATAGGGGGCTTCTAAATTCTTGGGGAAATTTTTGGGAGTGGGGAGGGATGTTAGGAAGCAGGGGAAAGTGGAATCTCAGAGATTGAGTGAGGGGAAGGGGTCCAAAAGGGCAAATCACAGGCCAAACCTAGAAAATTGCCAGGTTGTAGCTAGAAACTAGGGTTTGTGCAAAAAATGAGGATTTTGGGGAATCTGAGTGTTGGGGAGTGTATGATATGGTACTTTAAGGATAGGGGAAGGTGTATGAACATCAGGAAACAAGTTTTGCCGATGATTTGACCGTCCAAGAGAATTGCCTTCAAAACCCTAGGAGAGGGAAATGACCTTACCTAGGCGCAACTGAAGCATGAACAAGGTGTAAAATGACTCATTAGACACTGAGATGATAACGAAAACCCTATGAATGATGATAGACTCAGCTGAATAGTGACATAGATTGGAATTTGGGCAACTTTGAAAAGAGTGAGAGCAAACCCTAGATCTAATGCCTAGTGACCAAATTTTGCTTGAAAACTTTTTGAAATGACAAAATTTGACCTTAACACTCTGAAACCACTTTGTAAGAGAATATTTGATCACTGGAGGAAGGCTGGAAAGACTGACACTAACACTCTGAACGTGAAAACGAATTTCTCAAAAGAATTCTCTAAGAGAAGATATTGAAATTTGAGATGTCCCTAATTGACTTGCTCCCCTCTTTTAAAGACCTGATGAATTTCTCTCCAACTTTCTAGAAGCACTTTTATTTTATTATTTTATTTCCATTGTAGAAGCTTCTCTCTTTTATTTTATTTTAAGTCACTTTCCCCTTTTGGCCTTTTTCTCCAATTAAGCACTTTTTCCTTTTTTTATTTAATAAAGTGACTAATTAAAGTCACTTTTAATCTTAGAAAATGATTAATCCGCCTCCATGCTTTTTCTAGCTACTGAAAGTCATTTTTCACCATCCCATCCTATAGATCTCTTCATTCCATTTCGAATGAGCTATTACACTAAGGTGTTTATCCAAATAATTTGCTCCAAATAACACCTTTAGTGTATATAATTAAAATATGTTTGATAATAACCTCGTTTTATGGGAATCATCAGAATGCAACGAAACCAAGAATGAATGCTGCGAACATCGGCATCGGGATAAAATCGACAAGGTTACGGAAAACCAAAAAATCGTAAAAATCGGGAAATATCGGTAAAATTTGGCAAGCATAGGCAAAATCAAAATACCATCAAAATATTAGTAAAAATCGACAAACATTGGCTAGGCCAAATAATCGTTATTTCGAGATAAAATCTGGATGTTATCGATATGTTCGCAACACTGCTGAGAACTAACTATGTGGAACTAACCTTGATGATGAAATACAACAAGTGAACCCCATCGAACCCCATAAAACTCCTCCAAAATCCTTCGGGCCCATTGATGACGTAATCTCACTCTTGTGACCTAGCTGTCACCAACCTTGGAAGTGTTGATTTGTGGTAGCATCAGATGTGCTCTACCCATGAAAATTGGTGGAGAGGCTAATGCACATAATATTTTGAAGACCCAGAAATGGTTTGGGGAAATTCCACCCAGTTGGAGAGATATTAAAATAATTAATATTTTGAATGGGATTCCTAAGTCTAAACTTACAAAAATTAAAATATTAATGGGTATTAATGTGAAAATTTCTAAACTGAAATTCCATTACAACAACTGATTTATTTCACCTACTTATTATTCACAATAAGTTATATATGAAATCCCTTCAACAAATATTAAAATAAATTCTACTGCAGTTATCACACAATTACCCAGAGAAAAATACATGCACAAGAACCAATCACATCAACACAGTTTTTTTTGGACAATTGTCCTGGGAAAAACCCAATGTGGGAAAAACGGTGCAGCAGATGAGGGCTTTATTAATCTTCAACAACAATTGCTTTTACAAGGAATGATTTTACAGAGACACTGAAAGAAAACACCTGAGACTTTCCCTTTGAGACTTTCTAACACTTTGGAGACCCTGCTCCCACTTCTACATCACCTTTGCGTCACTTTGCATGGCTCTGAGTGGCTCTGCATCCCCTGCGTCAGCCTGCGTGAGGGCTGCGTCTCTCCTCTGGACTGCGTCTCCCTCTGCGTTGTTTCTCACTGTCCCTGCGTCACCTCCTCCTCAGTCACTGCCTGCTGCTGATGCCCTCCTCTTCCTCCACCCTGCAACTCTCCCTCTGAAATCGATCTCCTTTACTTGAGAATCGATTTTCTTAGAGATATTGAGTATCTGCTGGTGTGTCTCTAAATGATCCTCAGGTCTTCTCTTATACTTTTCCTGATGACAAATCAACGGCCGAGATTAAGTCCCTAATCAATGGCTAAGATTAAAACAGACTTGATTCTCATCTCTTAGAAGCCTTTCACCCTTATCTTTATTAATACCCATTAATATTTTTATTTTCTAAGTTTAGACTTACGAACCCATTAAAAATATTAATTATTTTAATAACTCTTCATCCGGGTGGAATTTCTGAAAACGATTTCTGGGTCTCGGAGATCTCATGTGCCTTAGCCTCTCCTCCAAATTTCAAGGCTAGAGCACACCCGATGCTACCAAAGATCAACACTCCCTCTTAGCGAGGAATGTGCTCTAGCAATGCTTCACTATAGAAACATCACACTGATCTTTTGCATCGGTACTTGTGCTGATGCTTGGCCTGCTGCCCCCCATCGCCTGTACTGCTACTTCCTATACTGCTGCCCATGACACTGCCACTGCCATTGCTGCATCTGTACTGCAGCTCCCTCTCGAGTCTCAACATGCTGCATCATGCTGCCCAAAGCACTGCCACTGCTGATTGTTGCATTGCAACTCCTGACACTTATCCATGGCGATATGAAAATTCATTCTTTCTTCTTGATAATCTGAAAAACATTCTCGAATTCCTGTCATATGCCAGGAAGCTCCACTGTCTATATACCAAACCTCAGAAGAGGCATAGCTTGCTAAGCAAGCGACTTCTTCTTCCAATCTGGAAGCTAACATAGAATAATCATAATTCATGTCCCTTGTGCATGCTTCTAGAAATCTGCATGAGTCCCCTTGAGTGGATACCTCTGCATCATGCTCTTGACCCATAGTTGATTTCCCTCTCTTGTTGTCGGATCTCCGCTCTGATACCATGTGCAAATTTCTAAACTATAATTGTTACAATTGACAACTAGGGCCAAACTCCATGTGGATCACCTTATTTATGGCTTCTAATATTTTTCCTAGATTCCTCTCATCGAGAGGTGTAGGATTGATCTAAAGATCATCCGATTCCAATAAGTATTTATGGAGATATGAATTTATTTTGATTATGGACAAATTGTCCAGATCAGCCGACAAACTTATGTAAGCTCAGAAGCCCAACAATCATGTCTATTCAACCTCAACGTTTGCATATAAATACAAGGATCATTCTCCTCATTTGGACAATTCAATTCACTCATCTTCTTTCTCTCTCTCCTATGCATAAAAGGAGCCTCTCTCTCTCTCTCACATGTGTGGTTGAAAGGAAGACGTCCTAGGGCAAGGAAGACGCAGAAAGAAGGACGCTAGGGCAGCAGGTTATCTCTTTGACCAGCATTGACCATCCAAAAGTGCAGATTGGGTGTGGTTGCCTCCCCTAGGCAGGCCACAGTTTTTGGCACGAAAATCGAGGTGATCTGACCTCTGGTTTGACTGGTGTTGATTGACCTAGTTTAGTGCTGCAAGTTGACTTCAGAAATCTGCAAATTGACTGAATTTTTGGGGCTGTTCAAGGGCTGTTTCCTAAGGCTATTCGAGGACAAGTTGACCAGAAATTGACCAAGTATTTTAGAGGTCAATTTTAGCTAGTTTGACCAAGTTTGACTTTGCTGATCTAGGGTTTGCTGCTGCTGATATAAAATTACAGAATTCAGATTTTGTACTATTTCTCTCTGCTGAACTATTGAAGATAAAAGAAGATTTGATCAAAGGGTTTCCCCGCATTGGGCTTTGTCCTTGGCTAGCCGCCACATCTTGTGTCTCTTGTCTTGGCTTGTTTTCTGTAGATCATTTAATGTTCTATTTGCACTTTACTTAATGTATATGTGATTGCTAATCTGTGGCTAATAAGAAGAAAAATAAATAAATTGCTCTAAGCATAGAACGTACCATAATTTAGCATGGTATCAGAGTTGAGGTGAAGACAAAGCCCAAGCAACAGCAAGAGCAAGCACCGAAGAGAAGGTTGGCAAGGCTATCTTAAAGAAATCATGTGGTCCTCAACACACTTTCCTGCTGAAGACAAACTCTGTGAGAAGTCTAACTATCACGGATGGAAGATGTCTCTCGATCCAACATTAGAAGAACAGGAAGTGTTGGACCATGTGAGAGGCAGAATTGTTGAGCCTCCATCAAATGCATCTGTTGCTGCTAGGAACAAATGGACCAAGGGAAAAGTCAAAGCAAGGAATATCATTTGGGACTATCAACAAACACTTGGTCGCCTATGTTTCCGAGCTGAACACCTCCAAGGAAATCTATGATAGATTGGTGAGTTTATTTAAAGTTAATGATGCAAATCAAGTCTTGTTTCTTAGAAATATGCTGAAGGAAATTAAGAAGGGAAAAGATGAAAGTATGCAAGCATATTTTTTAAGGATCACCGAGATCAAGAACGATCTCCTATCTATTAGGGAAGTAATTCTTGATAGGGAAATGACACTCACAACTCTTGGAGGACTGCCATCTGAATGGTATATATTCAGGACTACTCTTCTCAACAATAACGTAATTCTTGGATTTGAGGAATTAATGGCTAGATGCATTCAAGAAGAAACGAAGATGGAAGAGCAAGAAATGCCCATACTTAAAGGTCATCCCTCTGCCTTTTCTTCTCATACTAAAAGAAGAAACAATTTCGGGGCTAAATTCAAAGGAAAGGCTGGACCAAAGAGTGGAAGAAAAGGACGATGTTACAATTGCAATAAAATGGATCACTATGCTAGGGAGTGCCCTGATAAAAGGGACTCACACCGGGACGATGATCAAAATCCCTCTCATGGAAATCAAAGGAATGGTAGGCCAAATGGCAAAGGTAAAAGAAGTGCCAGAAATCAAGGAAGAGGACAACCATTCGAGAAGGCAAGAAATTCCAGGTATGAATCTAACATTGTTAACAATAAGCAAGATGAATATTATCTACCAACAACTCTATCTACTACTGCTCCCCCGGACTTGCTAGGAAATTGGCTTATTGATAGTGGTGCCTCAAGGCACTTCACTGGTTACAAAGAAGCTCTTTATAATCTGATAGAGAAGGAAACCAACCTGGAAATTGTTCTTGGAGATAATTCAAAATATCTCGTGAAAGGCGTAGGAAATGTCACTCTTCAATAGAATCAGGGTAATACCATCCACTTACAAGATGTATTATATGTACTTGATCTCAAAAAGAACTTGGTGTCCATTTCGGCAATGGAAGACAAAGGCTACAAGGTGGCCTTCAGCGATGGCAAAGTACGTGTATGGAACAAGAACTTTAAAGATGCTTTTACTCTTGGGTTTCGAGTTGATTCATTATATCAGGTCGGTGGAAGTCCGCTGTGTGTCATGTCTCGTGACACATCTCTTCAGTCCGAACTATGGCATTAGAGGTTTGCTCACCTTCATTATAAAACTCTACCCAATGTAAGAAAAATGGACCGGGATGCCCGAGTTCAGATTAGAGCAAGAAGGTGTATGTCCAGGATGTGTCGAAGGGAAGCTCAAAAGGGGACTATTCCCCTCAAGCCAAAGCAAGACCTTCGATATATTGCAGTTGGTTCACTCAAACATATCCGGTATGATGCCTGTGAACTCCTTGGGAGGATATTTATATGAGCTCACTTTTATAGATGATTATTCTCGCAAGACTTGGATATACTTCTTGAAAAAGAAGGATGAAGTGTTCTCCTGGTTTCGGCACTTCAAAGCCTTGATCGAGAATCAAACCGAAAAGAAGATCAAGATCTTAAGGACTGATAATGGGACTGAATATGAATCCAATGAGTTTCATGACTTTTGCAAAGAGACTGGCATTAAGAGGGAGACTACTATGCCATATACTCCTGAACATAATGGTGTGGTGGAAAGGAAGAATCATACAATTCTGGAAGTTGTCCGTGCTATGCTCCATGATCAAAGACTTCCGAAGTTTCTATGGGCCGAAGCTGCAAATATTGCTGTATATGTACAAAACCGACGCCCTCATCAAGCATTGGGTTCCAAGCCTTCCGAATAAATGTTCACCGGTAAGAAACCTGACATATCTCATTTTAGAATTTTTGGAAGCCTGTATATTTTCACGTGCCTAAAGAAAAAAGGAATAAATTGGGTGCATTTGGAAGGAAAGGAATCTTCGTGGGCTATAGCGAAAATACTAAGGGCTATAGAATCTATGTAGTTGGTCAAAGGAAAGTCAAGATTAGTCATGATGTCACCTTTGACGAAGATATGGCTCTTAGCAAGGAAGACAATTTTCTTACTTCAAGGGGATCTAAAGAAGTTGACACCGAGGAACCAAAGGAAAAAGAAGATGAGACAATGCCCGATGTGGAAGAACCTATGGATCCTATTGATCCTCCTCTGCAAGAGCCTTCCTCTTCTAGGAAGATGCCTTCATGGCTTAGGGGGACACTTGATGATGCTGAAGGACACATTGCACCCCGAGGAACCTTCCGCGAAAGTAAGAAGCCGAACAAGTATCAGGGATACCTGACCATCATGAGCAAGGTCATCCAAAATGAGCCTTCATCATTCGCAGATGTCGTCAAGCATCGAGTATGGAAGGATGCTATGATCGAGGAATATGAGTCCATTATGAAAAATGATGTTTGGGATGTGGTCCCCAGACCCCAGGACAAAGCAGTTGTCACTTCAAAATGGCTTTACAAGATAAAGCATGCAGTTGATGGAAGTGCGGAAAAGTATAAGGCTCGTTTTGTCGCTCGTGGCTTCTTCCAGAAGCAAGGTATAGACTATGACGAGATATTTGCACCTGCTGCCCGATATACCACCATCCGCTCGATCATAGCCCTTGCTGCTTCGCAAGGATGGAACCTACATCAGATGGATGTCAAGACTGCGTTCTTACATGGTTTGATCAAAGAGGAGGTCTATGTGGAGCAACCCGAAGGATTTGAGATTTATGATCGAGAATCTCATGTGTGTAGGTTGAAGAAAGCCCTTTATGGGCTAAAGCAAACACCTCGAGCATGGTATGAGAGGATTGATAGCCACTTGATGAAGCTGGGATTCCCTAGGAGTGAAGCCGACCCTAACCTTTACTTTACTTTAAGGTTATAGATGACAAGCCTCTCATATTGGTGCTATATGTTGACGACCTCTTTCTAAGAGGTGCTGACCCTCTCATTCACGAATGTAAGAGGGAGCTGGCTTCTAAGTTCGAGATGAAAGACCTAGGACTTATGCATTATTTCCTAGGATTGGAAGTCTAGCAGAAACCAGGGGAGATTTTCCTATCTCAAGGAAAATATGTGGTGAAGATATTGGAGAGATTCGGCATGCTGGACTACGAGACTGTAACTACCCCGTTGGAGCTTGACTTCAAGAAGTTAAGCGGTAGTGTTGCCGGACCTGTTTTACGAAATGCTACCGAGTATCGTCAACTCGTCGGAGCATTAATGTTCTTGGTGAACTCCCATACAGATATATGCTTTGCAGTCAACACATTGAGTCAACATATGGTTGAGCCTCACCACTCACATTGGATTGGTGCCAAGAATCTGTTGAGATATCTTCGTGGCACAATCACTCATGGGTTGAGATACACTGTCGGAGATGTGAGACTACCTGGGTATACTGACGCTGATTGGGCAGGCAGTGTGGTGGACCGAAAGAGCACTTCCGGGAGCTGTTTCTCTTTGGGATCTGCCTCAATATCCTGGATGAGCAGGAACCAGAAGTCAGTGGCTTTGAGCACTGCGAGGCAGAGTACATTGCTGCTAGAATGGCCTCCTGTGAGGCATTTTGGTTGCGAAAGCTCTTCAGTGAACTGTTTGGATTTACATTAGATACCACCGTGATTCTGTGTGACAACTAGAGAGGGATCCGTTGATCAAAGAATCTCATATTTCATGATCGCTCCAAGCATATCGATATTAGGTACCACTATATTCGAGATATGGTGCAGCGAGAAGCAATAAGGCTCCAACATATCGGTACAAATGAACAGATCACTGACATTTTGACAAAGCCCCTAGGAAAGGTCAAATTTCTGACTTTCCTAGAATGACTTGGTGTTGTTCAGAGACCCTCTTATGAGGGTCGAGTATGATGTATTGAGCTCTGGGAGCTCCGGGGGGGCGTGGGGTACTTCTTGGAGTGACATGTGACCACAGGGCGACTCACCATCCCTTGGTGGTGCACTATGTACAGGGTAAAGGTTCAACCTTCCCTTGTGACACCCCGTGGCAACTGTGGAACAAGATGATTAGTGCTCCTGTGTGCCAAGATGATTCATTCTCCGTGGCCACTGTGGAGCAGGATGATTAGTTCTCCTATAGGCCAGGATGATTAGTTCTTCGTGGCATCCACTGGACAGGATGATCAGTTCTCCTGTTGAGGCATCCTACCCATGCAGTCTGGGAGTCATGGGAAGTACCTCTCATCTGATCAATGAGCAAGGAAATGAGGATAGGGACCATAGTAGTACTATCGATGGATGCATCGTTGTATCTACCGTACTCTCTATGCTAGGATGACCTCCATTGATTTGGGATCAATGATACTGATTTGGGATCAGTGAGAGTGGTTCACACTCTAAGACCGACTTCGGGTCAGTGGAGGATGGTATGATACATCCTCGATCATTTCTTCATAGTTCGAGCAGAGCAAAGCAAAGCAAAGCAGAGCAGAACAAAGTGGGGTCAAGTTGTACAAGACAGTGCATTTGATGGATGGATAGCAGCGACGGTCTAACGGATTGCAGATGAAGTTCTCCCTAGTTGAGAGGGAGTGTTAAAATTGACAGCTAGGGCCAAACTCCATGTGGATCACCTTATTTATGGCTTCTAATATTTTTTCTAGATTCCTCTCATCGAGACGTGTAGAATTGATCTAAAGATCATCCGATTCCGATAAGTATTTATGGAGATATGAATTTATTTTAATTATGGACAAATTGTCAAGGTCAGCTAGCAAACTTATGTAGGCTCAGAAGCCCAACAGTCATGTCTATTCAACTTCAACGTTTGCATATAAATACAAGGAGCATTCTCCTCATTTGGACAATTCAATTCACTCATCTTCTCTCTCTCTCCTACGCATAAAAGGAGCCTCTCTCTCTCTCACATGTGTGGCTGAAAGGAAGACGTCCTAGGGCAAGGAAGACGCAGAAAGAAGGACGCTAGGGTAGTAGGTCATCTCTTTGACTAGCATTGACCAAGCGTTGACCATCCAGAAGTGCGGATTGGGTGTGGTTGCCTCTCCTAGGCAGGCCACAATTTTTGGCACAAAAATCGAGGTGATCTGACCTCTGGTTTGACTGGTGTTGACTACCCTAGTTTAGGGCTGCAAGTTGACTTCAGAAATCTGCAAATTGACTGAACTTTTGGGGCTGTTTCCTCACGCTACTTGAGGACAAGTTGACCAGAAATTGACCAAGTATTTTAGAGGTCAATTTCAGTTGGTTTGACCAAGTTTGACTTTGCTGATCTAGGG
This sequence comes from Pinus taeda, assembly GCA_000404065.3. NCBI lineage: Eukaryota > Viridiplantae > Streptophyta > Pinopsida > Pinales > Pinaceae > Pinus > Pinus taeda. The sequence goes on along the minus strand of APFE031088598.1, from coordinate 18,915 downwards.
TTTGCTGCTACTGATATAAAATTACAGAATTCAGATTTTGTACTATTTCTCTCTGCTGAACTATTGAGGATAAAAGAAAATTTGATCAAAGGGTTTCCCCGCATTAGGGTTTGTCCCTGGCTAGTCGCCACATCTTGTGTCTCTTGTCTTGGCTTGGTTTTTGTTGATCATTTAATGTTTTATCTGCACTTTACTTAATGTATATGTGATTGCTAATCTGTGGCTAATAAGAAGAAAAATAAGTAAACTACTCTAAGCATAGAACATACCATAATTTAACAAAAATTATACTGCAGCAATTGATTTATTTCACCTACTTATTGTTCACAATAAGTTATTTATGAAATCCTTTAAGCAAATATTAAAATAAATTCTACTGCAATTATCACACAATTACCCAGAGAAAAATACATGCACAAGAACCAATCACATCAACACAGTTGTTTTTGGACAATTGTCCTCGGAAAAACCCAATGTGGGAAAACCGGTGCAGAAGACGAGGGCTTTATTAATCTTCAGCAGCAATTGCTTTTACAAGGAATGATTTTACAGAGAAACTGAAAGAAAACACCTGAGACTTTCCCTTTGAGACTTTTTGACACTTTGGAGACCCTACTCCCACTCCTGCGTCACCTCTGCATCACTTAGCATGGCTCAGAGTGGCGTTGCGTCCCTCTGCGTCAGCCTGCCGAGGGATGCGTCTCTCCTCTGGACTGCGTCTCTCTTTGTGCTGTCTCCCACTATCCTTGTGTCACCTCCTCAGTCACTGCCTGCCACTGATGCCCTCCTCTTCCTCCACCTTGCAACTCTCCCTCTTAAATCGATCTCCTTTACTTGAGAATCAATTTTCCTAGAGATACTGAGTATTTGTCGGTGTGTCTCCAAATGATCCTCAAGGCTTCTCTTATACTTTTCCTTTTGACGAATCAACGACCGAGTTTAAATCCCTAGTCAATGGCTAAGATTAAACAAACTTGATCCTAAGTTTAGACTTAGGAACCCATTAAAAATATTAATTATTTTTATTTTCCTAAGTTTAGACTTAGGAACCCATTAAAAATATTAATTATTTTAATATCTCCTCATCCAGGTGGAATTTCTCAAAACGATTTTCGGGTCTTGGAGATCTCATGTGCCTTAGCCTCTCCAAATTTCAAGGCTAGAGCACATTCGATGCTACCAAAAATCAACAATTAATATAAAAATGGGTGAGAATGTTCTAAATGATATGGATCATGCCAAATCTAATCTTAGCTGTTAATTAGGGCCTTAATCTCGGTCATTGAAGACTCAACAGGAAAAGTATAAGAGGAGGCTTGAGGGTTAGTTGGAGACACACCAAATTGATTAGTTAGTTCGATTTTCTGGAGTGGGGTTTGCGGAGAGAATCGAACCAGTGATCTGTTGCAGCGAGGGGCAGTTTGGCACGAGGCCGAGAATACATAGCAGAGTGGCAGAGATAGTGCCAGAGAGACAGCGCAGAGGCTGGAGAGGCTGACGCAGAGGCAACTGGGAGCTATGCAGAGGATGAAGAGGCCATCGTGGGTGACGCAAAGGGTCTGAGAGTTTACATGGAGGCTTCAGTAGTTGCACAGAGGCTAACAGAGCTAACGCAGGGCCAAGAGGCAGCGTCGAAAGAATTTTCGTGGGGCAGACTGAGTGTTGGTGAGTTGGGAAGGGTGATGCAGAGTAGCAGAGAAGCTTGGAGCAGCTTTCGTTGTCTAGCTAAGGAGCTGCCATCGTTGTTGTGGGATCATTCATTTGGTGATTGATCAACAGGAATAACTGTCTCCGAGGAGAGGTACTACTGTCGAGGGCATTCTCTGTTGGGTGAGCCATTTCTGGTGCCTTAGTTGTATTAAAAAACTGCATAATATAAAACCATCATATCTGCTGTACCAGTTTTCTCGCATTGGGTTTTTCCAGGGACGATTGTCCAAAAATAACGGTGTCCCTTGTGTGTTTGTCTCAATTATTTCAATTGCTGATTTGTATATGAGTTAAGGCTGCATTTATGTTTATTTCAGTATTTGTATCTATAAATAACTTGTTAATGGAATAAACAAGTAGGAGAAATTAAACTAGAAAATGCAGTAGGGATTTCTAATGTGTCAGACTTAGAAATTTCAACATGGTATTAGAGGATTGTAGATCACAGGAGAACTGAAGGCACTAGAAGAAATCTTAAGAATTTGCAGCAGTAGCAGTTGTCCCGAGAGATAATGCTGTTCCAGAGCAGAAGCAACAAAGAAGAAGTGACGCAAAGGGCTTGCATCATCATTTCGGGCCAAAAGGAGGGTCAGCGCAATGGCAAAGAGGGGAAGATCAGACCTACGCAGTGTTTGATCATCTTTCTCAGCCAGGAAGGATCGACGTTGTGGCCAGGAGGAGCAAATTCTGCCATTGCCGGGATTGTGCCGAACCTGAAAGGCTCAGTTTCTTCAGTTGTCGAGGCTTGGGGAGCTATGGGCAGATTGTGATTGAGAAGTTGGTGGGGTGTTGTTTCTGTCGGTGCTGAACAGTACCTAAGGGGACAAAACCAAGGTAGAGGGAGTCGCTACCTTAACGGATTTCTAGCCAAGAAATCCAGATCCGAGTTGCAGTTGCAAGGAGGATTGGAGAGGAGCGTTTGAAATCTGGCGGGAGGATTTCCAGCAGGGAAATCAGACTCAGACGGAGATTTCCAGGAGGGAAGTCGAAACTTAGAGGGAGTCCAAAAGAGGAGCTGAAATGGCAGTGAACGGATTGAGGGATCAGGACAGGTTGGATGGGGCTTCCAACTTTGACATCTTGAAGGCCAGGATCTTGGTAGTCCTGGATCGACATCACATCAAGGACTTTGCCTTGAGAACTGTGGCTATCTCGGTCGACCCAACTGAAAATGAGAAGTATGAGGATGAAATGGCGAGGGCGAAGTGCATGATCCTTGATCGGGTCAAAGATCATGTTGTACCATATATTGCTAAAAAGAACACAGCAAAGGAAATGTGGGATACTTTGATGACCTTGTATCAGGGCACTTTCGTGCAGTGGAACATGCTATTGGAGAATCAGCTGCGGTCGTATCAGATGCAGAAGGGAGAGCAGATAGATCCGTTCCTCCTCAGATTGCAAGAGATTCGTGACCAACTTACCTCCATAGGTTCTACACCATATCCGGAGTTCATGGTGAGGACTGCCCTAAATGCAGTCTTCGAGGAGTGGGAGACATTTGTCCAAGGCATTTTGGGCAGAGAGCTACTCTTCTAGGATGGGAGGAGATGTGGGAAACTCTTTGCCAAGAAGAGATTGGGAGGTTGACCAAGGTGGGGAGTAGTGGCAAGGGAAGTCAAATCAAGAAAGAGGAGGAGGATGCGGCTCTAGCATCTGTGGGATAAGGGAAGAGGAAGAAGGACATCTCCAAGGTGAAGTGCTTCCATTGTGGGGAGCTGGGACATTATGCATCCCAGTGTCCAAGGAAGAAAATCAAGGGAGAGGCTTTTGACTCTAAGGCAGCTCCAGCGAAGTCAGAGAAAGAGGTTGAGACTGATGACGATTGTGCGATGAGTGCTCATGCACCTTTAGAGAAGAGGTGGGGAAACATCGAGTTGTAGTTAGGAGGACTACATACTAGGGGTAGGATCCTTGAGGTACCCAAACTCTTGGATCATATTTGGCTACGGAAGCCCTTAACGACAGTAGCAGAATGATAGATGTTGGGTGGAGCAAAGTGTAGTGGAGCAGCAAGGCAATGCTTGGGTGCAAAAATTTGAGGCAACGCAGTGAAGGGTGCAACAGTGTGAGAGACACAACTTTATTCAGAAGCGCAGTAGTAGCAGAGGGAGCACAGTATAACAACGCAAGCAGTGCCAGTTTCACGCGGCTTCCAGACTGATTGGGATGTCAATATTTGGGAGACGTCAGTTACCTTCTTCTTGGCAACTGAGTTGCAGTGCAACAGTTAACAGTGGCAGTGCTAGGGGCAGCATGGGCAGCATATTGAGAGGGTGTTGCAGTATAGATGTGGCAGTGGTAGTGGCAGTAGTAAAGGGAGCAACAGTGCAGATGATGTGAGGCAGCAAGCCTAACATCAACACAGGTACCGGTGCAGAGGATCAGTGTGATGTTTCCATGGTGAAGCATTACTAGAGCTAAGGGCACATTCCTCGCTAAGAGGGAGTGTTGATTTGTGGTAGCATTGAATGTGCTCTAGCCATGAAAATTGGTGGAGATGCTAAGGCACATAGGATCTCCAAGACCCAGAAATGGTTTGGGGAAATTCCACCCGGTTGGAGAGATATTAAAATAATTAATATTTTTAATGGGATTCCTAAGTCTAAATTTAGGAAAATTAAAATATTAATGGGTATTAATATAAAACTGGGTGAGAATGTTCTAAATGACATGGATCAAGCCAAATCTATTCTTAGCCGTTAATTAGTGACTTAATCTCGACCGTTGAAGGCTCAACAGGAAAAGTATAAGAGGAGGCTTGAGGGTTAGTTGGAGATGCACCAAATTGATCAGTCATTTCGATTTTCTAAAGCGGGGTTTGTTGAGAGAATTGAACCAATGATCTGTTGCATACATAACAGAGAGGTAGAGATAGTGCCAGAGAGACAGCGTAGAGCTTGGAGAGGCTGACGCAGAGGCAGCTGGAAGCTACGCAGCGGCAGCTGGGAGCTACGCGACGCTGAAGAGACCAACATGGGTGACGGAGAGGGTCTAAGAGTTGTCATAGAGGCTTCAGTAGTTCGCAGAGGCTAGCAGAAATGATGCAGGGCCAAGAGGCAGCTAGAAGAATTTTCGTGGGGCACACTGAGTGTTGGTGAGCCGAGAAGGGTGACACAAAGCAGCAGAGAAGCTTGGAGCAGCGTTCGCTGTCCATCTAAGGAGCTACCATTGTTGCTGTGGGATCGTTCCTCTGGTGATTGATCAGCCGAAATATCTGTTTCCGAGGAGAGGTACTACTACCGAGGGCATTCTTTGTTGGGTGAGCCATTTCTAGCACCCTATATGTATTCAGAAACTGCATAATAATAAAACCCTCATATTTGCTGCACTGATTTTCCCGCATTGGATTTTTCGAGGGACAATTGTCCAAAAATAACGATGTCCCTTGTGTGTTTGTCTCATTTATTTCAGTTGTTGATTTGTATGTGAGTTAAGGCTGCATTTGTGTTTATTTCAGTGTTTATATTCATAAATAACTTGTTAATGGAATAAACAAGTAGGAGAAATTAAACCAGAAAATGCAGTAGGGATTTCTAACATGTCAGACTGAGAAATTTCGACAGGAAGTCCATCCTGACCACATCATAAGGGAAACCAAAAATTAGGATATTACAAAAATCCTCTTCATAGCCAAAATAAATGCTCAATCCCGATGATGAAAAAATGAAAGGGAATGTATACGAGTCTTATACATTGTCCTAGGTAGTCTTTGACCATTGTATGATACCCTTTGAGGGGTCATCTCTTTGATGTGCACTATCTAGTCTTTTAGAATGTGGCACCTACCACTCCCTGTGGTTAACATAGGGTCTTTTCCTAAGGCTAATTTTGTCCTCACTATTTCAATTTTAAGCATTAAGTAGCCACTAATTAAATCAAATACCACAGTACTTCGGCATTTATGATTGATTTCCTGTTGACATGTCTACATTGTAATTGGGCATTAGACTCTTATGGCCAGATGCTATTGTCCTTGTCATGCTATTGTCCCTGTTGCTTAGCTCTATCTTTCTGCCCTTGTAGGTCCTCGTTCCTTTTGTACTGGTATATGGTAATGTCTAATTAACCAAATTGGAAATAAGCACATTGAACTAATAGAGTAGCATGCCATCTTTATCAGAAACATCCATTTTTGCTTTTGATGACAATCAACATTGGAACCTTCTGAGATTAATTCAACCAAAGCTTGCAAAGACCGTTCTATTTTGGTGAGAGGTATTTTGTGATTTGAATATATTACAATTCTACCATATTCTGAAGGATGAGAATGATTACATATACAAGACAGGATAAGTCCTGTTCTTCTATATTCACAGCATTAGAATGAAGGATCGGAGGAAGCTCTTAAGGTCTTTAGTGTCGGCATCATGTAAAGGACAAATTGGGTGGCCTTAAAAGCATAAATTTCATTGTACAAGCTACAAGGCTTTATTAATAATGTTTCCTATACAGTATTGGACCAGTTCCATGTATTCAGCTTATCTTCTCTTCTGCTATAATGTTCTTTTTTATTGTGTCATTGAAATATTGCTGCTTCTCAACTGAAAGAATGTTGATATACAGAGTCCAGTTAATGCATTTAATTGACTCCATTTTATATAGTGGTCGTTGGTGAGTTTGATCTCTGTTAACTTCTTTGTTTTCTTTATGTTTGCAGAAGTGTGGGCAGGAGGGTTGCCAGGCTGATAGCTTTGTCCCTGAACTTAGAGGCAGATTTCTTTGACAAGCCAGAGATTCTTGAGGAACCAATTGCTATACTACGGCTTCTACATTATGTGGGTAAGTTTGGAAACTGATGTCAAGTCCCATAACTGCACAAAATTGAGAGACATTTTGCAATTTCAAAACAATTTATGCAGTTAGGAATGAAAACTAAGTTTCTATGTTTTCACAGATGAAATATCTAAGCCAGAACTAGGAATATATGGTGCCGGGGCACATTCAGACTTTGGTTTGCTGACGTTGCTGGTAACAGATGAAGTATCAGGTCTCCAAGTAGGTATTCCATTTAACCTGATAGATGATGATTTTGAGTTCTTCCTAAGCAATATATATTGGCTTGATCTGAGATGAAAAATGGATAATTTTCTATTTCTATGTAGATATGCAAGAACAAGGATGCGGAGCAACAAATTTGGGAAGATGTGCATCCTTTGAGAGGGTGAGTTACGCCATTCTGTATCCTTTACACTATGAAAACACTATACTGCATTGTATTTTAATTTTTGCACTATAGAATATGAAAAATGATGCATTCCCCCCCAAAACATAATGTATCTCCCATGGTAGTGTGGTCTAGCTCAGAGAAGTGAGGTCATTGGGCTTGTATTAATGTGGTGACCCAGGTTCAAAAACCTCCTAAGTGAGTATGAATGAGGAAAGGTGTAAGCTGTGGGTGACTTTGGAATAGATATGCCGCTCATAGCATGGTAGTTTATGTAATGTCCCCTTTTAGCTGCAAGAAGTGAGGTCATTGGGCTTGTCTTAATGTGGTGACCCAGGTTCAAAAACCTCCTAAGTGAGTGTGGATGAGGCGAGGTGTAACCTGTGGGTGACTTTGGAATAGATATGCCCCTCATAGCGTGGTAGTTTATGTAATGTCCCCTTTATATAATAGGCCAATTCTAGTGGCGAATTAATGCACACATTTGCTAAGATCTTTAATTCTTTTCTTTCAGGAATTATTACAAACACTTTGCAAGCAATAGTTTCCTATTTGGCATCAAAATAAGGAGGAACTTCATGCAATAAATCAAGAGAACACCACATAGGACAGAGTCTACCAACTGAATACCAATTAACCCAGCCAAATCTTTATTCAACTAAATTATGAAATTTCATACATAATGCATTAATGGAACTTGGAAACTGCTATGCTATTTCACATGATTTTGCTGCAAGGATGAATGCAACTCTGCTGTCACAAATTACTTCAGTTGCCTCCAATACACTGGGCCTACCCAATGAAATTTGGCATTCCTCCAAAAAATCCCAATAGAATTCGGCCTCCAAATAAAATGAGTGCTGCTACAATGACGAAGCATGTCTCCTTTATGTAATTCCCTCTTCCAAGTGGTCAAAGAAGCCCATGGTATTTGCCCATGGTATTCGGATGGAATATGGTATTCGATGACCCATTGTATTCAACTGTGGTAATCGGATAACCCATGGTAATCACCCATGGTACTCTGATAGTTCATGACTATAAAGGGAGATGAAAGCTCACTCCTTATGCAGGAATTTGGGTTATTATTTTGTTATTGATCTTGAGCTCTTTGAGTGTGGATGGGAACCCATGAGGAGAACTAGCTTCGGTGGTGAAACTATCCACACTAATTGGGTGAGAGGAGTCAATTCAGACTTCTCATTGTTGTTTAAATATGGAAAAGAGAAGTTATTCTGACTTCTGAATTGGGCTTCAAAATTAGAGAAAGGATCCAAGTTTTGCAAGATAAATTTTACATCCATTGGAGGATTGTCATGTCCCCATTCTTATTTTCCTCTATAGTACAGAAGGATGGGTTTCCAGGGTATGTGATGGCTAGGCTGCAGGAGTAGGATTACATCATCAGGGGTTCTGGAGGAGTTTTAAGGAGTTTTTGTGGGATCCGATGGCATTTGCTTGGCATATTCCATCATCCGAACAACTTGGCTTTCGTTCCATTGCATTTTGAAAACTTTCAAAAAACAACTTTATTACTAGGACTGACTTAATTAATTATGCTTGAGGTGGCATTCCGGGAGTATCATTTGATGGACCGCCTCAGTGAAATAGCTATTTGGAACCAGAATGAGAAGATCTACAAGATGGGATGTTGAGAAGTGACTTCCAGTGGTCAGAGAAAGTATGGTGGGTGATTTATCATTTTCCCTTAAAAATGAATTTAATTAGTCATTTAATTAAAGGGGAAAATAATTAATTGGAGCAAAAAGGCCAGAGTGACTTAAAATAAAATTAAAGTTACTTAAGAATAAATTAAGGGAGGAGCTTCTAAAATAATAATAAAATAAGATGCTTCTAGAGGCTTGGAGATCTATCTATGGAGTCATTAAAAGGAGGAGGAAGAGGAGATCATTTGGGACATCTTAGACTTAACTATCTGTCTTTGTTGAGAGTTGGAGAACCTAGTTCTCAACTTCTATAAGCCCTAGGATGGAAATATTTACGTGATTCAGTGAGAGTGGGCGAGCACCCAACTCTCTCCTTGGTGGGTTCATCCAGAATTCACAAGAGAGCCTAGCAGTTGTAGTGTTGTTCAGTTTTGACTTTTGAGAGGGCCAGTGAAACATTGGAGCGGATTCTTGAGGCCAACTTTTTCCATCTCAGCTATTTTGATTGCAGCGACATGTAAACCTCAGTGTTTCTATTATAATTTATAATAAAAGATGAGATTATTTCCATTCCTCTTATGATTATTTTTGCAGTACTCAATTTGTCACAATTTTACATGGCAATGCTCTATTAATTGAATGAAATTTTATCTGAAGCATTTTTTTAAAGTTCCAAAAATCTGTCAAATTTTCCCATTTGGGACATTACAGTGGTATCAGAGTTGGTGCTCCTGCCAGCATGAGGGTTATTGCAGACAAATTTGTGGGTTTATATTTGCTAGAATATTGTGTTTATTTGCAGAAGATTTCCTAGTGTTGAAGATAGATCCATTTGCTAGTGATATATTCTTGGAGATTGTGTAAATACGGTCTAATTACCAGGGTTGTGGCCAAGCTAATCAAGTTTTCGTCTGCTAAATTGACTCTTACATACTAAATGTTCGACAAAATTTTCCCAAGGAAAATTTTATATTATTAATTTGTTCAAATTATTTTTTCCAAATTGCTTTTGGACCAAGAGCTAAAGTTTATAAAAGGGAAAATGTTATTATTATAATATTATTGTTCTCAAATTATTTTTGAACGGCGAGCTAAAGTGGTCAAATATTATTGTTTACCAAACTATTTGTTTTGGCCGAGAGCTAAGGTTATTCAAGTGGAGGATGAAATTTTACCAGTGTGCACAAGGAGAAGACAAGTAAATTTCAGAGGATTTTTTCTATACCATTCAGATGTTGAAAAGTGTAACTAGGTTTGGTCTTCATAATGACATGTGTAATTGTGATTTTATGTAATTGATGAAAAGAAGAAAAATAAAATTATTATTGTAATGCTTGTCTCATGGGTTTCATGAGCAAGGAATTTTATTTTTAGTGATGGCTCCCGTTGTGAGCCTTTAGGATTTGTCATCTAGTCTTAAAAGTCAATTTGAGTCTATGTCACATATGAAGGACCCTTCTTGGGCATGTTATTGTAATGTTCCTAAGTAGGAATATGAGTGATATTTTAAACAAATAAACAGTGTAGCAACATAAAATTAAAACACATGCATTATACACCCATAAAACAATGTAAATCTGGAACTGTTGAGCCATATATTATAAAATCTGAGAGCATAGGTACAATATAAATGAGATGGTGCACCTGGGCTTGTCTCAAGGACAAGCTGGACCAAACCCAAGTGATGGAATAGCTGAGTTGAAGGCTGCCCAATTGTTGCACCACTCTGCACTGCATTGTCTCAGTAAAACTGTTATCCTATTGAACTTCGACTTGCTGGAATGTGCCCAAAAACTACCCAGAAAATTATATCCTTTCAGCCTTAAACTCCTTGGACAAACCCAGAAAAAACCCAGAAGGGAATTTCTCTGGTTTTGACATTGGATTTTTAGCCTCCTTGGAGCCTCTCCCCAGCTGCTGCTGCCAAATTCCACTTGCAGGAAACAATCTGCAAATCCCTCTGAAAACATCCCTAGAATGCTGGGTTCACCTATGATGACGGACTCCTTGCACCCCGGATGATCCTTGGCCCGGATGACTGCTCCCCTAAGCACCACAAATTTGATGCCAAAGGCCTCTGTGCAATCCCTCTGCCCAAAAATTTGAACTGTTGTAACTCCTGACTGGCTGGCTGCAAAACTCAGTGAAGTTGTCCTCAACCAACAACCTTTCCAACTCCCAGAACTCCCAGCAAGCTATGGACCTCCCTGCTAGCTCAATCCCCTTCTGTGTGTTTCTCGCTGCCTAGAAAATACGCAATCTCTTCCTTTGTGTGGCTGGATGAAGTGTATGTTAATGATGGAACCCCTGAAATCTCTCTGGAATAGCCTCCCTAGGGCGGGCATAGATAGTCCCCTGAAGTAGAGGTTGAATCTCCCTTGCAGAAGATCCGTGGCTAAACAACCGATAGACTCGCTAAGCAGCAGAGCGTACAAAGATAAGTTTGTTTGTAAAATGATCAAGATGCTAAAAAATGAGAGCTCCTTCCTCTTTTATCACCTTGGGTACCCTTAGCCTCTTATGGGCCCCTCCTTCCACTAATTCGATTCTCTCCAACTCACGAATGGCCAAGTTCGAATTATTCATGTGGGTGGGCCCCACATTCCACTAGCTGCTAAAAATAAATTCGAATTGCCTATAGTTCCTAAGTTTTGTGTGTGGGGTCCTCCTCCTAAGCCAAAAATGATGCCAAAATTATGTAGCTACACCCGGTGACTAATACATTTGAGAAGGGACATGACAATCCTTCCCTCCCAAATGTTGCTTGCCCTCAAGCAACCTCAAAGACGGGTGCTCCAGTGCGTGCTTACCCTCCCAGGTGGCATCCTCATCCGACAAGTTCTTCCAGCGTACCAAGAACTCCCTAATGGTCTTGCTCCTCAATCTCCTCTTCCTGCTCTCCAGAATGGCTTTTGGTTCCAACATCAAATGGTCCTCACCATCCAACAGGGGTAGATCAGCTGCTGCGGCCACTTGTTGTGTCAGCACCTTCTTCAGGCACGAGACATGAAATACATTATGGATTCTACTCCCCGGAGGCTGTTCTAGCTCATAAGCCACCTCCCCTACCCGCCTAGTCACCTGGTAGGGCCCATAGAAGAGTGGTTGTAGCTTCTCGACCCCCTTTTGTTTTAGCGTAGACTATCTGTAAGGCTACAATCAGAGGTATACTAAGTCCCCTTCCTCAAAGTGCTTCTTTATCATCTGCCGATCTGCATATAGTTTTTGCTGCTTTTGGGTTGTCGCTAAATTATCCTTGAGAGCTTTGAGGATATCTTAGCTCTCTTGGACCCAGTCTTTGGCCTTTGGGGCCCTACTGTCTCCGAAAATAACATCAGCAAAAGTTAGTGAATCATATCCATAGAGGGCATGGAAAGGAGTCATACCGATAGACATGTGGTGCGTGGTGTTGTAGCAGAACTCACCCACGTGCAACCACCAAATCCATGTCCTCTGCTGACCTGTCACCTAATTCCTCACGTACCCCTCCAACCATTGGTTGACCCTCTCCGTTCGACCGTCCGTCTGAGGGTGCTAACTGGTGCTAGGATTGAGCTCCATCCCAACCAACTTGAAGATCTCCTGCCAAAATCCACCTATAAATCTGTTGTCTTTGTCGCTCACAATGTTCTTGGGGAGCCCATGTAGCCTGAAAACCTCCTGGAAGAATAACTCGGTAACCTATGCAACTGTTTATCTAGTGGGGATGGAAGAGAAGTGGGAAAATTTGTCAACTTGTTGACCACTACATATATGTAATCTTTCCCCTGTACCATGGGGAGCCCAGTGATGAAATCCATCGAAATACTTTTCCATTTCCCCTCCGGAATGGGAAGTGGCTGTAGTAGTCTTGGAGGGTGAGTCAACTCCCCCTTGTTCCGCTGGCAGGCCTCACACTCCCTTACGTGTTGCAGCATGTCCTCCTTGAGGCCTCTCCACGTGAACCTCTCCCAAACAACCATGTAAGTCTTCCGGAACCCTTGGTGTCTGACAATGGTGAATTTTCAGCTGCCTAGAGTACCCTTTCCCTCAACTGCAAGTTGGGCAACAAGTAAATACGCCCCTTGTAATAGATGACCTCATCCATCACATGGTAACGCTCATCTGCATTTGACCCCTCCAACACCTCGTAGGCCCTCCTGTCCTTAGAGTACTCTACCAACAACTAAGCCTTCCAATCCTGGAAAATGCTCATGAGAGATAACCTAGCGGGTCTCCTGGATAGAGCGTCGGTCACCACATTATGCTTGCTCCGTGCATACTCAATGTCAAAATCGTAGGCCTGCACCTTGCTGACCCATCTCTGCTGCCTGTCATTAAGGCCCTGCTGCCCCATGAAATGTCGGAGACTGTTGTGATCAGTCTTCACTCGAAATCCTTTTCCCACCAAATACTGGCGGAACTTGGCCAGCGCATGCGTAATGGCCAACATCTCCTTATCATATATGGAATATGACAACTCATGTGGTAGGAGCTTCTGACTCTCGAAATCTATGGGATGCCCCTCTTGTGACAATACGGCCCCAACTCCTACCCCTGATGCAGCGCACTCCACTGTGAATGGTTGGGAAAAATCCGGAAGTGCCAGAACAGGGCAACTTCTCATCACCTCCTTGAGGCGATCGAAGGCGGCATGTGCTCCATCAGTCCATGTGAAGGCCCCTTTCTTGGTCAAGTTGGTCAAGGGTGCTGCCAGCTGTGAGAACCCTTTGACAAACTTCCTATAGTAAGTGAAAATACCCAAGAAGCCTCTTAGTGTAGTCACATCCCGGATGGCCCGAATCTTCTCCTCGTGAACCTTCACCCCTTTTGCTCCAATGATATGCCTGAGATAAAGCATTTTCGTCAATCCAAACTTGCACTTGGAGAGCTTGGAATAAAATTGTTGCTCCTCTAGAATGCGCAATACCTCCTCCAAGTGTTGGAGGTGCTCCTCCCACATCTGGCTATAGATCAGGATGTCATCGAAGAATACTAGTACAAACCTCCCTAGTTGTCCCCAAAAGATATGGTTCATAAAGACTGAAATGTGGTGGGAGCATTGGTCAGTCCAAATGGCATGACCAGAAACTCAAAGTGCCCATAGTGGCATCAGAATGTTATCTTTGGGATGTCCTGATCCCGAACTCTGATCTGGTGGTACCCCGAAAGCAGATAAATCTTAGAGAAGTACTTGGCTCCTCTAAGCTCATCCATTAGCTCATCAATGCGAGGAATGGGGTACCGGTTCTTAAGGGTCTTCCGGTTAAGGGTTTGGTAGTCGATACACACCCTGAGGGTCCCATCCTTCTTCTTCACCAACACTACAGAAGAAGCGAAAGGAGTGAAACTAGGCCTAATATGGCCCAACGCAAGCAGCTCCCTAATAGCCTTCTCTATCTCGTCCTTATAGGCTTTGTGGTGCCTGTAAGGAGTAATGATGACTGCCTGTATACTCGGCTCCAGCTCAATGATGTGCTCAAACCCTCTATCTGGTGGTTGTCCTGGTGGAATGTCTCCGAACACTACTGTGTACCTATCTAGTAGAGCCTGCATGTCTGCTGGTGGTGGTTGTGCCTGTCCCCCAACCTCTGAGATCCTCAACTTGACTACCCATGCAATGTCCCCATGTCGAAGATTTTCCTCCATCCTATGGGCCAAAACTGTCTGAGGCGGATAAGATTGCACGCCCCTCAAGACCACCAGTTTGCCATCTGGCCCCATGAACTCCATCTCAGGTTTCCTCCAATCTGTCGTGACTCGCCCAAGGGAATATAACCACTGGACACCCATCACCACATTGGTGTCTGGCACATCGGCCACAAAGAAGTGGTCTGTCATTGAGTAGTTTCCCATAACTACTGTCAAGGAGGGCACGTATTTGGTACACTGGATGGTGGGGTCACCTGGTACTAAGACGGAGAACCCCTCAAACTCTGCTGTGGTGAGGCTCCTCCTCTGGACCAGCTGTGCATCTATGAAGTTGTGGGTAGCCCCACTGTCTACCAGTACTGACACCTTCTGTCCCTGTACTGTACCTCTGATCCTGTGTGTCAAAAACTTAGGAATTCCGCATAAAGAAGCATGGACTCCTCCTGATGAGGCAAGAGATGCCCCTCCCTATGGAGGTGGTGGTGGTGGCCCTCTGTTCGCCGGGCTCTCTCCATCTATCCCACCATAGTCCTACTCCACCTCATCCTGCTGGTCACTGTTAGAAAAAACCTCAATGTAATGTGCTCTACCTGTAGTGCACCTATGGCCAGTTGCCAAGGGCTCTCTGCATGTGAAGCACAGCTTCCTCCTCCGGAGGTGCTTCTGTGTCTCCTCATCTAGTTGCCCCTCCCATGTGTGGTCCTTGGTGGTGGGGTTCTAGTCTCATGCCCATTTTGTGGAAAAGGGGTCCGTGCAGGAAATGGCGCTCTAGTCTTGGGGATGGCCTCCTGTAAATCTCTGGCGCACACCACCGCTTCCTGCAGCGTAGAGGGTCTGCGTGACTTCACCAGTCCACGCAGAGGCTCAAGCGAGCCCTCAATGAAGGTGTATACCCTCCTTGCCTCGGACAGATCTGGGACCATCACTGACACATGCATAAAATCTGAGAAGTACTGCTTTGGGTTTCCTGTTTGGCGCAGTTGTGTCAGTTCCCTGAAATATGCCTTCGGATCCCTCTGATCAAATCGCTCCACCACCTTCCTGGTGAAGTCCTCATAAGAAACTATCTGGGCATGCCCCAAAGTGGTTAGGCCGTGAAATCGCCAGTCACGGGCTTCCCCCTCCAAGTGCAGCGGTGCCATCTTAATGGCTTCCTGCTTCGTCATCTAGTTGAGTTGAAAGTATGTGTCGATCTTTTCAACCCAAGGCTTAGCTGTGCACTTGGTAGTGCCATCAAATGTAGGGAAATACATCCTCCCTATAGATCTCTGCAACTCATAGTTTTTGGTCCCTTGTCCTCCGTGCCCCTTGTTCCTCTCACTTTGCTTGAGCTTGCAGTGATCTCTAAAGGAGAGGACTTCTTTGAAATCTTTGTCCATCTCCTGCCACTCTCTGAAGTAATCCCCCATATGGGGAGTGTCTTCCTCCCTTGCTGGTTCGATTTGAGCCACTAGCATGAAAGAGGGTAGTGTAGCCCTAGTCGGCACACTAATTGAAGGGCGTTGCACTGTTGGTGAGGGGTTATCGAAAGGCTGAGAAGCCCCAGAAGTTTCTCCACACAAAAATCCTCTAGGTGTGGCCGTGTCTCTGTTTTGTGATTTGATCTCCTCCAGCATGTCTTTCTGCCCCTTGGCCAAGTCACTCAAAGACCTCAAGAGGCTATCGAAAGTCATCTCCTCCTTGCTCTTATGCTCTGCCATTTCCTCCTCTTCGGCCACTGCTTTCCCTCTTTCCTCTGTATCTAATTTCTAGCTCCCTTTCTCTGGTCCTATACCTTTGCCTCTTGTAAGTGATGTTCTTCCGGTCTTCTCCTCTCATAGGTGTTAGCGTTTGAAATTTCACCTCAGGCTGAGAAAGGCAAATCTCAAAGCTACATCAAACCATTCAGCCTCGTAGCTAGCCCTACGGGGCAGGAGAAGGCTCTCTCTGGTCTATCTCGTAAAATCTTCAATAAGGGAGATGAAAAACAAGGTAACACTGATATTAGGCTAGTAAACTGATTAGAAGGATTGATTTTGAAATTTTTGGGTTTTTGGTGGCAAATTGAGGAAGTGGCAATTTTGGGTGTGGGGATTTGACACAGTTTCTGCAGGGGGTTCTTTGGGGCGAGATAGGAGACCGTATTGATGCCTGAAGCTGAGGTGAATGATGAGAAAGACAGGTGAGGAGCTAAGGAGGGCAAACAATAACTTTCAATCCTCCCTAAACAGTAGAAAATATTGAAATTAAACAAACTTAAAGCAGAACATGACAGTCATGAATTCTTACTTTAACACTTCGTTTGTTTAATATGCAGAAGGAAAAGAAAGGAAATGATTCACATAACACACTTACAAGTACATAGAGAAACACACCATCAATACATGTAACAACAAGAATCCCAAAAAGGACTGCAAAACCCTGGTCTTCCTTAGCCAAAAATTGCAGAGATACAGTGAAATAATACAATGATAGCTTCTCCCTCAAGAGTCCAACCTTCCCACCCCTGAAAATGACTAGGAAAATACATAATATAGGCAAGCTAACACCTTTCCTTGCCTCTCTAGGGGTCGATCTCATCCTTCTAGGAGCTGTTTCAACCACTTCTAAACTTAGCACTACAAAATAGGCAGTCAAACAACTTGCCTCTATAAACTTGGAAATCAGTTCATGCATTCAATTTTTACCCTTTACATGAATGAATCTTCTAGAAGTGTTAAAAAAGAGTAAAAGTGTCTTAGATTTGCCATAATTACATCAAAGATAATCATATTTCACCCCAAAAATTCAAACTGGAGCCAAACTGCGTTTTCTGGGCTGAACTGGTCAAATCTGGCAACGTTTCCTCAACGGGTCGCACACCTTTTCTCAACGGGTCGCACACCTTTTCTCTACGGGTCGCACAACTTTGCAGCGTTGTTTGGAGGCCTTCCCGGTGTCGGAATTGAGCAAAAGTGGGCTTGTTGGAAAGGTTTGTGAGTATAATTTCCAACCCAACTAGAATTTTTCAATTAGGAGTTGATTTTCCTTGTCAAAACTTAATTCTCCCAAGACTGGTTTCTGCAACTCAAAAAAGGGGCAGAAAGTCAAATTTTGCATGTATTTTGACCTTTTGGAGGCCCAGAACTTGATGAAATTTCTTACTAATGGATGAGCAAGTGTAACTTTT
>APFE031088597.1:0-21566 GCA_000404065.3 Pinus taeda | reverse complement strand
GTGTGGCAACTTTGACATATTTTAGTAGTGACATTATTAGTTTTGCCATATTTTCATATGGATTAACGAAACGAGTAGCTTAAATAGTAAACCATTCAAATCTTTAACTCAGGCTATTATAGTAAATGCCATACCTTGTCTCTCTTTCTCTCTAATATTAATAGGTTGAATTACTATAACATAAAAATCAATGCACATTGTGAGTAATTTTTTTGTGATTACACTAGAATCAATGTACATTGTTAATCCAATCACTTTAAAATTATTGTACCATCATAAATTCAGTTCCATCAAATCAGAAATCAACATCTATACTAAAATCAATCCATCTAATGCAAGCAATCACATAGGATTAAAAACAACATCCTCACTGAAATTAATGCATCTAATGCAAGTAATAGATTACGATTAGAAATCAACACCTACACTAAAATCAATGCATATAGTGAAAACAATCAAATAGAACTATGTGGATATTCTATAAAGATTATATCTAGGTTTTAATAAAATTAAAAATGAGAATACATTTATATAGAGAGATGTGAAATTTATATCATACCATCCTACATCCATACTAACTCCATATATAAGCATCGAGATAGATCATTGCTCCAAAATAACTTTGCGCCACAAGAGTTTTGATCCCTCTCTACCCTTGGTAGATCAAGAGTTAAGGTGCATCTAAGTCTATAAATAGACCAACCTAGATCCATCTAACTCTCGATGTAGCATGCGCCGATAGGGATCAAATCCATCTTGGTGCAAACCTTTCTTTTGGTGTGTATAATTTAAGACAGGATTGCAGCTAGAGGGATTGAATCCCTCTCGGTGCATGATAGATCTAAAGTTAGATGAATCTAGGCTAGTTCGAGTTGAGTGCAACAATGTCACATTTTTAAATTATCATTATTAGGTATATGTTTGAGATAAACTTCATATTTGAAATTATATTATGTTTTCTTTGCTTGACATGACTACATCATTCTCTAATTTAATTTGGTCTATGTTACTTGCCTTGAGTGGTTTGTACGTCTGTGTTTAAATGTTTTGAGTCGATTCTGTGTTTATGTGTTTGGATTTGGATAGTAAATATTGTGAATGTTACAATCGTTGTGTTATATTTATATATGTGTATGTCATTGTTTGTTAGTAATTAGTTGGTGATGAAGAAGGGAGACAATCTTATCAATAATTTGTAGGAGGATTGATACTACACATCTATTTCACTTAATTTTAGGTTCACAACCTTTGCAACTAATTAATCCTTAATAGTTTCCCTCTAGGTATTAGTAAATATATCTTGAAGAGTGATTTGAATATTTTATTGCATGAAGATTACTGTTGAAATAATATATATCTTTAAAAGCAATTTTAATAACTTACTATGTAAATATTACTCTTAAAATAATTCGTTTCTTTGCTAATGTTTTAAATAATTTATTTACTTCAAGAATATTTTGATTTTTTTTTTAATTTATTATCTATAGTCTATTTTGGAAAGTCAAGAAATAATGTATCTTTTATTTTTTCTTAAGAAGTGTCGACTTGATATTGACAGGTGTTTGCGACGAAGCAATCTTATCAACTATAAATTGATTTAGTTACAAAGGCAAAGAGGATCTCCTACCTTAGAGAAGGTTCATGTTTCAATTGCCCCTATATTTATAACATAAACATGACTAAAAGACAATCCTAAGACATTACTTCAATTCAACTCAACTATCCTTGATGTAAATTTATTTTTATGCTAGATTTTATTACATAGTGATCCACTCATTAATTGCAGAGTCAACAGATTGCATTACATGGATTATACACTTGAATTATTGAATTGAAATAGAAAATAGTATTTTTATTCATTCAACCATCTTGTATCTAAAGTGCTTTAGAAAACAAGAAAATTTCTTATTAATTAATTCAATAGTGGAATCTTTCTATGGAATTATACTCTCCCTAGATGGATTAGACTTTAGAAGTTCTTAACCCTTCAATTAGACTTGTCATACGATAATCCATGGAAGTCACTCTGTCAAATATCTGACATTGTATCCAAACATTAAACTATAATACAAATGATTATAATATACATGGTTACTCATAGCTTAAGTAATCTCTCCCTCAGTTGGTCATAGTCGACAATATTTTCATTCAATCAACCATTAGTTGGTCGAAGCAGACCATTTCCTTCTTGTACTATTGTATTTACATATCATTTTGTAGCTTGCACATGTTAGCAAGGTTGCTAGGTGCATTATTAACCAAGTTGATTAGGTACTTGAAATCGTCTAGCAATTCCTTAGTCTAACTTTCTATTGGCCTAGATTGCACATGGATCCATTTGACTCGCACATCAAAACAATCCTTAGCAAACACATTTGGGTATAAATTGATAGTTTCAACTCAAATAATATGTCTGACAATATTATCTCTCATCTTCATCAGTGGGATCACAAGCAAGTATGAGAGGTTCTGTGTAGGAAAGCAACGAGCATTTTTGAAAACATTTACATTTCCTTTAATTAGGATTTATCCATTTCATTGAATGTCCTCAAATTTTTTTCACCACAAATGTTGTTTCATTTAGACTTTACCAAGAGTATAGGGCTTCCTACCCATCAAAATTGGTAACCCCATAGGAGGAAATGTTTCTCCTATATTTGATAGCCAGTCAGGCAGCTAGCCAACTATTAGCCCTTTCATCCAACCATTTGATGATGATGTTCCATGTGCCTCTACCATTTGCATCAACCATTTGCTTCTCACCATCCATAATTTGCACTTGGATGAAGGTGGGCTACTACTTGAAGGTACTTTGATAATTTTGCAATTGGGTTCTTATATATTTTTTTTGTTTTGGGCATTTAATATGGATTATGGGGTGATATGAAAGACTGATAGACCTTGACTATAATTTTTTTCTCTTACCTTACTAGGGGATTTAAGCTTTAGCCCTAGTCTAGTCGATCCTACCTTGAGTACTTAAAGTTAAGGAGGGACACTATTAGGAAAGGCCATGATTGAAATAATGTGTTCCATTCTCCCCTATACCATACTTAACACTTTGCATGCCACAAGAAAAACCCCATACCTCACCTCCATTCTTCAAGTTCAACTTGTCATTGATTCTTTAAGATTTGGCACTCATATGTTCACATAACTTGATTTGGGCTAAAAAAATGTTTCCCTTAAGGTTGATGTAGCTAAAAGAAAAGAAAAATAATATCATGGCCATAATAAAAGAAGAAAACCAAAATGTAAAATATGGTTGGGACATAATGTTAGCAGATGGGAAAAATCATAGCATGAGCTCTAACCTCTACATTAGACATCACCTAGTTCTTGAGCATAAGATGCTCTATTACATCAAGAGGAACCATTGCATGTCCCAACATTTATGAGAAATGAACTGAATCATCTTAATGGGAACTCATATTGTTACCATCATAAAGAGAACTAGATAAACCTTAAGGTATAACTGGTAATACAAGTAATAATCAATAGAAGTAAAAGGCGCATAAGAGAGGTGGAAAAATAAAGCTAATAAAGGTAACTCATGCCTCCATGAGTACTCCCTCCTTACATCCATACACTCATGATATAGACAACCCATCGGTTAGTCCCTTTAACCATGGAACTCGACTATGAAGCTCTTTCACCTTCCTTATCATCATTATTGTACACTAACACCTATGAGTTGAGGGGTAGAAAATGGAAATTACACTTCAACTTGAGGGTTTGAAGCACCTAATAGGGTTGACAATTAAACACACCTATTAAGGGAGAAAACACCTTTACAAGGAATTTGTCTTGATATTGGAAGGTGATCCTTGTTTGAAGTATTAATATGCCCTTAACACTCAAATATGGTCCACTTGGATGCATTATTGATCTTAGTCCTTGATGGATGGATTTTTTCACTAGAATCCATGTTGTTCATGCTAGGTGGGTCATAACAAGCCAAGCCTTGAGGGCATCCACTCCATAGGTACCCAAGCCTCATAGAGATGTATATGGCCTTAGTAGATGCATTGCTGAGAGACTAGACCCCCTTAACTGTTGATTTCTGGTAGTATCGGATGTGCTCTACCTACAAGATTTTGCAGGGAGGCTAGGACACATGCATTCCACAATAACAACTTTTTTGGGAAATTTCACCCGAAGGAGGTTTTAATTAAAATTATTAATTTTTTTTAATGGAGGCCTAAGTCTAAACTTACGAATTAAAATAATTAAAGGGTATTGATCATATTGGATATGGATCTTCTAGAATAAGATGAGGATCAAGTCAAGATGATCTAAGCCATTGATTAGAATCTAATATGAGTCGTTGATTGATCAACGAGGAGATTATAAGAAGAGGCTTGATGGGAATTTGGAAATACTCATCCAGTGATATCAAGAGATTGAATTCTCAAGAGAGAAGCGCAACAATTGTAGGAGAATTCATTAAGGAGACTTATTACAGTGAGGTGTAGGGATATCATTCTGGTTGGAAATTTTCCTAATCCGGAGATACATTTCAGAGGAGGCAGAGAGAGATCTAGAAGAGGTAGCATAGAGCCACATTGGGCATCGTAAATCCACGTTGAGGAAGAGTAACAGCCTTGACGATATTCGTGAATTTACTGAGCAGATCAGATCCATGTCAGGATCTGGGGTGTGAGACTCGAGGGCCAAAGTATAGATCATTTAGCCAGTAGATTGATCAGCCAGAAGGAGTTACACAATCCCTAGGAGTTGTGATGAAAAGAAGTGCAATGACTGCATAGGGACTACACATAGGCAGCTTAGGGCTATCTATTAAATGGTTGGATCAGGGTCGAATCTCCAGTGATAATGTGAGTTTGAAGCTTAGTATTTTATATTTTGTTACTACTTGATAGGTTTTATTATTTTATCCTACATAGGTATCCAATGTACTCCATCAGCTAAGGTTAACAAATTGGCCGTGTTCAATTTTTTTATCACAACAAAAATTATCTTAAAATTACATTTTTCTGCCACAAACCTGAGTTTTGAGCTCAAGGAAAGTCGCTAGCTATGGTTAGGGGTTAATTTCAACTAGGGTTATCTATGCTACCTATTGGAGGATTTAACACTTGGTTGTGAGGTATTTTCCTCAAAATAAACCTACTCTCATGGATAATTTCTCCATTTTATGGCTAATGTTATTTTCCCTAGGAAAATATTTCCCTGGCAAAAACACAATTTTTCACCTAGCTTCAACTTGGGGCTTGCTGAAGATTTTTTGTGCCATCAATTGATTGCATACATATATAACAACCCTTTTCTTTGCCTTGTGATTCTATATTATCTTGTTGACCTTGATTATTTATAAACCCTACGTCACTTTGGGCCCTCATTATGCCTCTTAGAGAATGTGTATTTCCTTATTATGCTAGCTAAGCCACGTTCTTAGGTAGAGCATCTATATTGGGCCTACCCTTGTCACCTTTACTTGTTGGACTACATATATACTTGGTAACATGATTTAGGGAAGCCTCCATTGTGGTGAAATTACACTAAAGAGTAGGTGGTAGTGGTTGTTGTGATAATGGGCCACACATCATAATGTTGTCACTTAGGATAGATCTTGTCTTGTGAGATACCCTTAAAAAACTTGCTAGAATTTTAGGAAGCATCTTCTACTGCCATTTCCAAGGAGGATTCGAATCAATCTCCCCATTATTTTAAGATTTAGATTTATCCCCTTTTAAGAGAACAATCAATATGAAAAAATAGATTATCTTTTGGTGACTCCTAAAACTAATCTGATCAAAACCTTGGATACTTCATCTAATGATACCATAGCTCCAAGAAAGAAGAAGACTACTTGAAAAAATATTGAATCAACTACATCCCGCATTATTCCTAAGAGCCTTATGGTTAGAAGTCTCTTTGTATATAACACCACCCATAACATTGTGGACAAACCATGACTTATAGTTGCATATAGACCATCGGATTTAAGGCAATTCCATGTTTCTCGTTACCCCTTAATACAAGAACATTTTGAATGGTTGCTTAAGTTCAACAGTACTAATGTTTTTTTTGGCATTGTTGAGTTGGAAGATGGAATTGGCGCGTTGGAATTGATGTAAACCTGAGTGCAATGATTTCAACTTTAGTGCATAGATGAGATCTCTCTGTGAAGGATATTGTTGGCATGACTATGTGTCATTGATTGATCATGTTGAATAATGTATTGATTTCCAAGATATAAAGGGGAGTGTTTTGGTACCTACAATATTTAGTAGAGAACTATCATAGTAGTAGGATGCATGAAGATGCTTCAAAATATTATGACTATGATTGTTGGAGGTTTCTTCTTAACTAATTCCAAGGTCAAGAATGGAGATGTTTAACTTTGAAGGAGTTTCTATCTTGGGATATTAACTCATATGCTCTTGCAAAGTGCATAGATGAATGTGGCCTGGAAATACGCTTCCAATGGTATGTGGAAGACTGAAATATCCCAATTAATCAAAATTTATGATCGGTCAAAGATCTTAGGCCAAAAGGTCAACAATTCAGGTATATGTGCATATGTAGTTTCACATACAATCAAACAAAGGGACCCATTAGTGCCGAGGTTGGCAGATAGTTAACGTGTGGGTCCATAATTAATTCGTGGTATTGATTGAATAGATGGTGGAGATCTATTAGTGCACAGTGAAAGAAACAACCCAAGGATAAGGTGGTTAAAGTCTACATACATATAATAGAGAATCATGTATAATTTTTTAGCTAGTTGTTGTCCATATTATGATATACTCCAAGTCAGCCCCTAAAAGAAACATAAAAGAATAGAAAAATTTTAATTTTGAATTTACACTACTTCCAAAAGTCAAGCTGAACTACCATAAGATCATGTCAACCCAACCAAGAGTCACACTTATTCAGTCTCTTTCATCCACTATAAATATACATTCTACCTCCCTCACTTAGAGCAATTCAAATCACTGAATACTTTCTATTTTTGTCCACATGTGTGAAGGAGAGAGAAAAATCCAGCCAAGTTTAAAGTAAAGTTTTACTTGCATAGACTAGTATTGTTTGGAGTTTTTATAGGCAGGTTGATTAAATTTTTGAGGTATTTGCAGAGGCTACCTGGTTGGAGGAGCAGTTTGCATTGAAATGGAGTTGTACCGCGCGAGTGCCAATCCCAATCGATATGTGGATCAAGTGATCTACGTAGATTATCACTGGTGGGATATGTGGATCAAGTGATCTACGTGGATTATTATTGGTGGGTTTACCTTGAAGTCTTAAGATTAATTTTTAATGTCTCAATAACTTGTTTTCCACACTCGACAACCCCTGCAAGTTCAGGAAACTGTTTACTATGTAAAATCATCCATGGTGCGTATTAAATATTTTCTCTATCATGTAATTAATGTCAAATTTGAATGTTAACATAAATATGGATGTAAAATTCATTTTTTATGTTGGGTAAGTTATATTTGACGTAGTGAGGAGAAAATTGTGGAGGAAATATTGGTGGGTGAGGGAAAACCATTTTTACTATGTAAAATCACCCATGGTGCGTATTAAATATTTTCTCTATCATGTAATTAATGTCAAATTTGAATGTTAACATAAATATGGATGTAAAATTCATTTTTTATGTTGGGTAAGTTATATTTGATGTAGTGAGGAGAAAATTGTGGAGGAAATATTGGTGGGTGAGGGAAAACCATTTTTACCAAGTTTTATAGAAGTTTAGTCTGCAACCCGAGTAAGTAAATTGTTGTGTTTTTTTTTTCACTTGGAGGAGCAACCTCCAATTTATCACACTAATGTTATTTTTTTATGTTTTGACATATAATATAAAGTGTGCTAGTTGGGTTATGGTATTAATCCTTCACAAGTAGATTTATGGCAACCCCCTTTATTTTACTCTGTTTTTTTGTTGTGCATAAAATTTATGTTTTAATTAAATACCTGTGTCTATTTGAGCTAGTTGACTTTGCTACAATGGAACTGTGTAGAACAACCTATTTCTTAGCTTCTTTTCCCTATTTGTTTTTTCTAGCAATAGACTGTGATCATTGGTATTCTCGAAATTTTATGCCATAAGAACAACTATGAGTTAGAAAACATCATGTGTTATATTAGAGAAGATAATACCATGAATTAGAAAACATCACGAGTTAAGAATACCATGAGAAAAAGGATGTTGTACTACTTAAATACAATGTCTTCATTTTTAATCATGTGAAGTTAAGACTTGTCTGACTTAATTTTTGGAAAATTCTTGATTAATACAATACAATAGTAAATATGAGAAGATATTCAAATAATTAATATATTAGTATGGTATTCATAAATTAAAACGCACATGTGAAACAATGCATTGGATCTGATTACTTCATAACACTTTTAGGTATTTCAAGCTTTTCAAGTAAGTGTGAGAGATGATATTCATAAAATAAAACACACATGGAAACATTGAATGAGAAATGTTTTTCAAATAATTGTTATTAGCTGGTGGAGATTTGTTAAAATAATCAATTTGTTACTAGTAGGTATCAATATCCTTCAATGGCCTTCCCCAACTTTAGAGCTTTAAGAAACTTCATGGTTGGAGTTTTGACATTCTTCACTACTGAAATGTTGAGATACTTGTAATATCTTCTTCTTCGAGCATATTGGTTATTGTTATATCCAAAGCCAAAATCATCATGGAATCCAACATTAACGTAGAATCTACTAGACCATACTCAACAAACACCCTGATTATTTGCAGTGAAGATGTTGTGCGTCCTCTCATCATGTGAAAATATTTTATTTTGAGACACGAGTACCTCCTTTCTGATTTCGGAACAATTTGATGTATTCTTGCCGAGCTCTGCAAATCATTGTCTTGTAATAATGTTACTAATATTGATGTTGTTGGAATCACGAGCTCTCTTACAAACATAAATGATGATGCATTGTGATTTTGTAATGTGAGATCCACTGGAAAGGGTTTGGAAAAATATTCTGTGGTCTTCAACTTTCACTAAAATCTCTCCTTCTAATTAAAAACATTAACAATCCCAACAAATGAACTTCGAATTTTTATGTAAGTAAAACTCCTGCAATGTGGTGCGAATATTTGATTTCCTAATGTAAAGAGGAATTTTACTACTAATATCCATTACTTCTAGTTGCCCCACCATTTTCTCATAGCAACATAGCATAGCTAATTCCGCAAAATAGGAATTTTTTTTTACAAAAAATTCCTTTGATTTTGGAATAAATCTGGAAAAGTGTGGATTTTCTTTTGACTTTTTGATATATCACTATTTTAGTATTTCATGGACTTCCAAATGTAAATTTAGGATGTCTACTTGGATCTTATGTTAAATTTCTCTATGGTTGCGCAATTGCAAACATATGACTGTAATTTTTATATTCAAAGACTTTGAACACCACTTCTGACAGATTAGAAATCATTTGAGATTCATTCAGTGCTTTGAGGCAATTTGTCTATTTCCAAACATACATCTTCTTTGCAACCTTTTCTCATACTGGAAATCCTCCAACTCCAAATTCTTTCTCACAAATTGTTGCATAAGCTCCACAAAAGTTCTAGGTAGAGTCTTCCTCACAATTCCCTTCTAATGGACAAGAATTTGGGCGAGCCACAAATTCAACTTGGGAAATGGTTTAGAAAAAGTACCTCACCCATATAAATAGTTCAGATTCAGCTTCCAATGTGAAAGAGATACCTGTTACTAATGTATTCATGATGTCTCCTTACAATTTTATTTATGTTCATTTGATCTTTATTCATGTGTTAAAAACTTAATACAACTTAAATACTTTTCTCTTGGCATTCAAGGATGCCTCTAGAGGAAGCTTCATGGAGTCCAAGCCTTGATGTTGAGTGGGAATTCTTGGACTTCATGAATTGTCACTTCAAATATATGCCATTGGCAATGGACAATTTCAAGCATTTAATATCTCACATGAAAGTGATGCTTATGATTTAATACAATTCAATAACATTTTGTTTACTAATTTTTATTGTCAATAATTTTTTATATATCATGATGCTTCTCAATTTTATGTCTTGGAACATTTTCTTTTCAACATTTGGTGAAATTACTAGTTAATTTCCCAATCATAAAATAATTAACTTCTGGTTTATATACTTCATCCGGAAGATGTTTATAGGCCATGATTCTATTTTCATTGAGTCAAAGACATTAGTAAAGGCTCCCTAGGATGTACATTTTCAGTGTATAAAAGTATAATTCAAATGTTTTAAGATTAGCTTTTCATTAATCATATTTGGAAAACTCTCCATTTAGCTTTAATGTAACACCACCTAGAAAGTGATAAGACTACTCCAATAACATTTATTAAAATTCTTGGAGTGCTTTCAAACATATTTATATTGGAGTGGTCGTATCACTTTCTAGGTGGTGTTACATTGACTATCAAGAAGCTAAATGGAGAGTTTTACAAGTATGATTAACTAAAAGATAATATTAAAAAATTTGAATTATACTTTGTAAGGCATAAATTTGAGAAGCATGGTGATATATAAAAATTATTGATAATAAAAATTAGTAAACAAAATGTTATTCAATTGTCTTAAATCATAAGCATCAGTTTCATGTGAGATATTAAATGCTTGAAAGTGTCCATTGTGAGTGGCATAACTCTAAAGTAACAATTCATGAAGTCCAAGAAGTCCAGGTAAACATCAAGGCTTGGAATCCATGAAGCTTCCTCTAGAGGCATCCTTAAATGCGAAGAGAAAAAGATTTTCCCCCTCCTTAAGATGAATATCAACACATTTATGAGAATGATAAGAACTTGCAAAGTCTAAACTTGAACATAGATATGCCTCGTCAACAACATCAACATCCACAATTGTGAATTTTTCAGAACCTAATAGAAAGCTACAACATCTCATCCAATCAAATCAGCTCACAAGAATAATGTAAAATTACGTTTTCTAACTTCAAAAAATCATCAGTCTCCATTGAACTGTTTATGTTACAAAACACTAAAAATTAAAGTTGTATTAAGTTATTAACACATGAATAAAGATAAAATGAACATAAATGAAGTTGTAAGAATGCAACATAATTACATTAGTAACACGTATCCCTTTCACATTCTACGTTGAATCTGAACTATTTATATGCTTGAACTACTTTTTCTAAAAAGTTTCCAAAGTTGAATTTGCGGCCTGTCCATTCCAAGAAGGGAATTGTGAGGAATATTCTACCTAGAACTTTTGTGGAGACTCTACAACAGTTTGTGAGAAAGATCTTGTCCTCTGAGGATTTCCACGATGAGAAACATGTTGCAAAGAAGATGCATGTTTGGAAGTAAACAAATTGCCTCAAAGCATTGAATGAATCTCAAACGATTTATAATCTGTTAGAAGGGGTGTTAAAGGTATTTTGAATTGAGAAAGTATAGTCATATGTTTGCGATTGCACAACCAGATAGCAATTTAACATCAAATCCAGGTAGGCTTCCTGAATTTACATTTGGAAGTCCAGGAGGAAATACTGAAATAGTGATCTATAAAAAATTCAAAAGAAAATCCACATTTTTCAGGATTTATTTCAAAAGAGACGGAATTTTTAGTATAGAATATTTCCTGTTGTTAAGAATTCGTTGTGCTATGTGGCTATGACAGAATTGTGGGGCAGCTAGAAGCAATGGATATTAGCAGTCAAATTCCTGTTTTCATAAGGAAAACAAATATTCTCACGGCATTGTAACGGTATTACTACATTGTAAGGACTGTTAATGTTTGTAATTTATAAGAAGAGCTTTTAGTGAGACTTGAAGACCATAGAATATTTTTCCAGACCTTTTCCCGTGGATATCACATTACAAAATCACATGATATCATCATTTATGTTTGTAAGAGAGCTCGTGATTCCCACAACATCAATATTAGCAACACTGTGATGTGATAGGACAATGTTTGGCAAAGCTCAGCAAGAATGCCTCAAATCATTCTGAAATCAAAAAGGAGGTAATTGGGTCTCAAAATAAAGGTTTCACATATAATGAGAAGACCCACAACATTTTCAGGTAAATAATCAGTGTGTTTGTTGAGTACCCTCTAGTAGATTCTACATTGATGCTCCATTCAACATTGATTTTGGTTTTTGAAAATAACAATAACCAATATGCTGTGATTCAAGAGAAGACGATGTTACACGTATCTCAACATTTCAGCAATGAAGAATTTCAGCAATGAAGAATTAAAGCTCCAGAGTTGGGGAAGGCCAGTGAAGGATATTCGTACCTGCTAAATCTCCATTGGTTGATTAAGAATTATTTGGAAAACATTGCCCATTCAATGTTTCCATGCGTGTTTTATTTTAAGAATATCATCTCTCATAATTTACTTGAAAAACTTGAAATACCTGCAAGTAATCAGATCCAATACATTTTTTCACATGTGTGTTAATTTATGAATACCATCTTAATTGATTAATTATCTGAATATCTTCAAATATTTACTATTGTATTGTATTAATAAAAAATTTTCCAAAAAATTTAGTCACACTAGTCTAGAGTTCACATTATTAAAAATAAAGACATTGTATTTAATCCATACAACATTTTTTTCTCCATATTCTTAACTCGTAATGTTTTCTAATGCATGGTATTACCTTCTCTAATATAACCCATGATGTTTTCTAACTCATAGTTATTCTTATGGCATAAAATTCCAAGAATACCAATGATCACAGACTATGGAGATAACAAGCCCCTGTGATATCAGAATTCAAGTTGTTCTTGCTCGCAGAGCCATCAACTTCCAGGACAAAGATGCAAGTTTGATTCAACTAAATGCAGGAAAAGCGACACAAGCCAATTGAGTATTAGGAGGATCAATCAATTTTCCACTTACACAGTGCAATGAATTACTTCTCAAAAGATCAAGTCTCAAAAGTATAGGTTAATCAGTTCTAGCACCCTCAATCACGTCAGAGGATCAATCAATTTCCCACTTACGTAGAACCCTAACATAGTAATATTTTAGATATGCTTCTATAAAGATAATGTAAAAACATTTCAGTTTCCATTATAACATTAATGATGTCATTATAGAAACACCTCATAATATTGACATGTCATTACAGGAAAAAACTCATATAAATTTGCATCATGAAAAAATAATTATTATTGGTGGTGTTTAATTCGAAGGGAGAAAAAAACTCTTAGTCGTTATGCGCTCTCAGTTACGATCATACGCTATTATGATCATACCCTCCATAGTGTGGACATTTTACGCTATTATGATCATACGCTTCACTCCGTCTGAGCTGGCTTCATATCTCGTATGTGATAAATATTTCATATGGGCATAACTGAATCAATTTATTCTCCATTCTTGGCTCCTAAAACATTTAGATTATTTTTGGGTTTTTGATTAATATAAAAAACTTTTACGGATTGTTATAAAACATTTAGATTATTTTTAGGATTTGGATTAATATAAAAAACTTTTATGGATAGTTCTAGTTGACTGATTGAAAGAAACCCGATTTTAAAAGATCTAGCTCAAACTTACAGAATGCGCTGCTGGTGGATATGCCACTGGTGTGGCTGGCTCTTCACTGGGTACTGGATATGCTCAAGGTATGGATCAATATATGAAATACCTTGCTTAGATGTTGCTGGGAACCTAGGCAAGGCATCTCGCTCGGTGTGAGAAAGAGAGAGACTAATCCCTTACTTTAAGAAGTAAAACTACAGAAAAAAGATTGTAGTGTAGAAATGAAATGAATATTATTCCGTAGTTTCTACAGTATTTCCATAATATTTAGGATAAAAGGAACATAAACATGACACATTAGGGGAATAAGCATAAGATCAACCTTAGTCATAGCTTTATATGATATAGGCCCACCAGTTGACAGAAGAAATCTTTCCATCTTTCTCCAAGATTTTCTCTCCCAACTTATTCTTCCTAATATATAGAAGAGTGATAGTTATGTTTCAAGCATGCTACCCTTATATAGATCAAGGACCCACTAAATTGTAGGTCTGTCCGAAAGTGAAACCGGGTGGGGAAGGTTATCCCATCTCTTATTTCCAAATTCCTATGTCACTAGTCTAGACTTAGTTTCTAATGCTAGAAAATCACAATTCATTTGGCGTAACTAGGGCTCATAAGAATGGTAGTAGGTTAGAAAGAAGGAGCATGAGTGGCAACCCCAATATAGGGCATAGAAAGAAAATAAACTAAGTTTGTTGGAAAAAAAAAGAAATTAGAATATTTTGAAGATTACCAGATTTTTGGAGGCTGTAGCAGTCTCATGGACTGCGGAAGAGTGCAGTGTCTTCGCCATTGGGAGTGATAGAAATGGATGCACCTAGCATATCCAGTAATACTGTCCATTTGTTGGGTTCTTCCCCATTTTTGACGAATTTCAGCTTTGAAGAGTAGCCAACCTATGAGTTGCACTCATAATTTCTCAAACTAACAGGAGCTTGAAAATGTCTAATGTAAATTACACGGAGCTTCTAAGCTTTATAACCCAAGGGAGACATTCTAGATTGCACATGGTTAAATTTGACCTAAATTAAATAACCTAAACCATTATTACATTATTGAATAAATAAAATTACCGATAGCGTGTTAAATTTGACCATGTTTAATTGCACCTTCCATTTTTTCGAAATTAAAACCCCTTGATGTGTTGTGCTAACAATGGTTCCGGGTGTTCACGTGGTCCTCTCTATTTTAATTTTTTAATAATATTTTTTGAAATAATAATAAAAGTGAGTTGGATTTGAGGTATTATTGTTTTTTATATGGTGAATTGCCTAGGTGGTTAAAAGTGGTCGGAATCTCGTTAATAAAATTATTTTTTTAATAATATTTTTTGAAATAATAATAAAAGTGAGTTGGATTTGAGGTATTATTGTTTTTTATATGGTGAATTGCCTCGGTGGTTAAAAGTGTCGGAATCTCGTTAATAAAATTATTTTTTTAATAATATTTTTTGAAAAGTGGCCGGAATCTCGGTAATAAAATTATTTTTTTAATAATATTTTTTGAAATAATAATAAAAGTGAGTTGGATTTGAGGTATTATTGTTTTTTATATGGTGAATTGCCTGGGTGGTTAAAAGTGGCCGGAGGTAATAAAATTATTTTTTTAATTATATTTTTTGAAATAATAATAAAAGTGAGTTGGATTTGAGGTATTATTATTTTTAATATGGTGAGAAATCTTATAACGAAGCAGAATAATTGTGGGGGTGGTCAAAAGTGGCAAAAAAATTTCAAAAAAGCTTGTAGAGGCATTCTTTGAATCATGTTGTTGATGGTGGAAATGGATTGAGAACCATAAAAAACTGTAGGACACCTAAAATTTTGAAGTTTAACAACTATAACTTGGATTTACAAAAATCCTTGCAGTATTTTCTCTAAATATGACTGGAATTTCCAACTTTCTCAGCAACTACTCCGTCTTGTTAGACTACATTTAACTTAGTTGTCAAACGAGCACGAGTGATAACAAGTAATCTCCTCCACACTAACTCATCACAGTTATCAAGGAAAACCACTTAATAACGTGCTCATGGTTCTTAAGAGGCACGTTTGTGAGATGCCTCTACGTCTTGGGTCATTTAGTGTTTTCCTAAGTTCGAGGAAGACTAACTCTTAGCCAAGAAACCTACTAGAGGTCCCTAAAAATTTTAATATTATTTATTTATATTAAATTATAAAATAATTTTATATATATTATATATATATATATATATTATATAAATTGGTGACTAACTCTTAGCCAAGAAACCTACTAGAATCCCTAGAAATTAATTATATTATTATATATATATATATATATATAAATTGGTTTGAATGGTTTGAATTAAAAAATCAAAACTAATTTAATTATTAAACTTAAAAATATTTAGGGGAGAAAAGATTAAGATTTGAAATAAAATAATTAAATTAATAAATTTGAGAGTATTCAGTGGAATATGATAATGATGGTGAGTAATGTCTACCAACAAAGTAAAAGATTAATGGAAAGTTAAACCATTAATATTAACCATTCTCTCCCTTCTTTTCTATCATAAAAATAAAATAAAAATATTTTATTTTTATGATAGAAAAGAAGGGAGAGAATGGCTAATATGGCGCTATAGTTTTGTTGATTTAACATGTGAAGAAGGTTGGTAATGTGGCAAATATTTTGAAAATTACAACATATGTGAGTGAGTTTTCCACAATCCCACAGAAAAAATGCTTTTCATCTTCAACCCTCTTAGTATGGAAAAGTTGACAAACTCTTTTGTACCAAGGTATTCTTGGAATTTGACCAACGCCTTCACTTTGAAGATCATGGGAATTCGTTCTTGCTTAGGAAATGTAGTAAATGTCCATTTTCTTCTTATCACTAGTCAAGACACACTTGTTATCAAGATTGGGGTTGATCCACATTAGTTTATTTTTTCTAAATAACTCTTTATCATCATATAACTTATCTTTAAATTTGGAAATAATAATTTTTGAAGAATAAATAAATAATAGTGATTCCATATAAAATTAGATGGTAATAAAAAGATTAGGTTAGAAATAATTTTAGAAATTAAGAAAAAGTTAATTTAGTTTAAGATTTTTTTGGATAATTTTTTTGGAAAATTTATGTTATGTAACATTTGGTATCTGGCTTAGCACTGACTTTAAAATTAAGTATATCAAATTATATGAATGATAACATTTTTTTCCAAACTCTTTAAACTTTGCCTATGTTCTTTAGACTGAAATAGTTACAAGTAAATTTTTTAGTGATAATAAATTGTGATAAAAAGAAAATAATTTGAAATTAAATATATATTATATAAATTTCAGAAATATTTCCATAAATTATAATTAAACTAAAATAAATTTAAAGATTAGTTTAAAATAATAAATTAAAAAAAAATATCCTTAAATTATCTTAAAATAAAACGAATAACTAAAAAGTTATGCATAAATAAAGGGAAATGAATCTATAAACTTTTAAATTAATTAATTTATAATAATATATGATTATTTATATTTTTAAAAATTAGTTTTTATTTTAAAATATTTAAAATATTATTAGATTAAAACTAGATACTTTTAGAGCAGTGAATTTGGATTATTTTAGATTATTAAGAAAAAAAGATGTTATTCTATTCTAAATTTAATTTTTAATAATATAATAGTAGAAAATATCTTTATGTTGATTTTTATTCAATTGAGAAAAATTACTTTCCCTAGTTAACAAAAAACAACTTTAATTTAATACCATAAAAATTTAATATTGCAATAATATTATTTTTAAAATATGCATAAAATATAATTTCCATGTAAAAGAAGCTCTATATATTTAATATATTTAATTTAATTTAATTGAATGGACAATAACATCGTTATAACCAACCATAATTTAGGAATGATATAGAGAGATGTGAAATTTATATCATACCATCCTACATCCATATTAACTCCATATATAAGCATCGAGATAGATCATCGCTCCAAAATAAGTTTGCGCCACAAGAGTTTTGATCCCTCGCTACCCTTGGTAGATCAAGAGTTAAGGTGGATCTAAGTCTATAAATAAACCAACCTAGATCCATCTAACTCTTGATATAGCATGCGCTGATAGGGATCAAATCCATCTTGGTGCAAACCTTTCTTTTGGTGTGTATAATTTAAGACAGGATTGCACCTAGAGGGATTGAATCCCTCTTGGTGCATGATAGATCTAAATTTAGATGAATCTAGGCTAGTTCGAGTTGAGTGCAACAATGTCACATTTTTAAATTATCATTATTAGGTATATGTTTGAGATAAACTTCATATTTTGAAATTATGTTATGTTTTCTTTGCTTGACATGACTACATCATTCTCTTATTTAATTTGGTCTATGTTACTTGCCTTGAGTGGTTTGTACGTCTGTGTTTAAATGTTTTGAGTCGATTTTGTGTTTATGTGTTTGGATTTGGATGGTAAATATTGTGAATGTTACAATAATTGTGTTATATTTCTATATGTGTATGTCATTGTTTGTTAGTAATTAGTTGGTGATGAAGAAGGGAGACAATCTTATCAATAATTTGTAGGAGGATTGATACTACACATCTATTTCACTTAATTTTAGGTTCACAACCTTTGCAACTAATTAATCCTTAATAGTTTCCCTCTAGGTATTAGTAAATATATCTTGAAGAGTGATTTGAATATTTTATTGCATGAAGATTACTGTTGAAATAATATATATCTTTAAAAGCAATTTTAATAACTTACTATGTAAATATTACTCTTAAAATAATTCGTTTCTTTGCTAATGTTTTAAATAATTTATTTACTTCAAGAATATTTTGATTTTTTTTTTAATTTATTATCTATAGTCTATTTTGGAAAGTCAAGAAATAATGTATCTTTTATTTTTTCTTAAGAAGTGTCGACTTGATATTGACAGGTGTTTGCGACGAAGCAATCTTATCAACTATAAATTGATTTAGTTACAAAGGCAAAGAGGATCTCCTACCTTAGAGAAGGTTCATGTTTCAATTGCCCCTATATTTATAACATAAACATGACTAAAAGACAATCCTAAGACATTACTTCAATTCAACTCAACTATCCTTGATGTAAATTTATTTTTATGCTAGATTTTATTACATAGTGATCCACTCATTAATTGCAGAGTCAACAGATTGCATTACATGGATTATACACTTGAATTATTGAATTGAAATAGAAAATAGTATTTTTATTCATTCAACCATCTTGTATCTAAAGTGCTTTAGAAAACAAGAAAATTTCTTATTAATTAATTCAATAGTGGAATCTTTCTATGGAATTATACTCTCCCTAGATGGATTAGACTTTAGAAGTTCTTAACCCTTCCATTAGACTTTTCATACGATAATCCATGGAAGTCACTCTGTCAAATATCTGACATTGTATCCAAACATTAAACTATAATACAAAGGATTATAATATACATGGTTATTCATAGCTTAAGTAATCTCTCCCTCAGTTGGTCATAGTCGACAATATTTTCATTCAAAAAAACCATTAGTTGGTCGAAGAAGACCATTTACTTCTTGTACTATTGTATTTGCATATCATTTTGTAGCTTGCACATGTTAGCAAGGTTGCTAGGTGCATTATTAACCAAGTTGATTAGGTACTTGAAATCGTCTAGCAATTCCTTAGTCTAACTTTCTATTGGCCTAGATTGCACATGGATCCATTTGACTCGCACATCAAAAGGATCCTTAGCAAACACATTTGGGTATAAATTGATAGTTTCAACTCAAATAATATGTCTGACAATATTATCTCTCATATTCATCAGCGGGATCACAAGCAAGTATGAGAGGTTCTGTGTAGGAAAGCAACAAGCATTTTTGAAAACATTTACATTTCCTTTAATTAGGATTTATCCATTTCCTTGAATGTCCTCAAATTTTGTTCACCACAAATGTTGTTTCATTTAGACTTTACCAAGAGTATAGGGCTTCCTACCCATCAAAATTGGTAACCCCATAGGAGGAAAATTTTGTCCTATATTTGGTAGCTAGTCAGGCAGCTAGCCAACTATTAGCCCCTTCATCCAACCATTTGATGATGATGTTCCATGTGCCTCTACCATTTGCATCAACCATTTTCTTCTCACCATCCATAATTTGCACTTGGATGAAGGTGGGTTACTACTTGAAGGTACTTTGATAATTTTGAAATTGGGTTG
The DNA here is from genome assembly GCA_000404065.3 of Pinus taeda. NCBI lineage: Eukaryota > Viridiplantae > Streptophyta > Pinopsida > Pinales > Pinaceae > Pinus > Pinus taeda. The sequence continues at coordinate 1,842 of APFE031088597.1, read as the reverse complement.
TTAGATATTTTTTCTTTTGGGCATTTAATATGGATTATGGGGTGATATGAAAGACTGATAGACCTTGACTATAATTTTTTTCTCTTACCTTACTAGGGGATTTAAGCTTTAGCCTTAGTCTAGTCGGACCTACCTTGAGTACTTAGAGTTAAGGAGGGACACTATTATGAAAGGCCATGATTGAAATAATGTGTTCCATTCTCCCCTATACCATACTTAACACTTTGCATGCCACAAGAAAAACCCCATACCTCACCTCCATTCTTCAAGTTCAAGTTGTCATTGATTCTTTATGATTTGGCACTCATATGTTCACATAACTTGATTTGGGCTAAAAAAATGTTTCTCTTAAGGTTGATGTAGCTAAAAGAAAAGAAAAATAATATCATGGCCATAATGAAAGAAGAAAACCAAAATGTAAAATATGGTTGGGACATAATGTTAGTAGATGGGAAAAATCATAGCATGAGCTCTAACCTCTACATTAGACATCACCTAGTTCCTGAGCATAAGATGCTCTATTACATGAAGAGGAACCATTGCATGTCCCAACATTTATGAGAAATGAACTGAATCATCTTAATGGGAACTCATATTGTTACCATCATAAAGAGAACTAGATAAACCTTAAGGTATAACTCGTAATACAAGTAATATTCAATAGAAGTAAAAGGCGCATAAGAGAGGTGGAAAAATAAAGCTAATAAAGGTAACTCATGCCTCCATGAGTACTCCCTCCTTACATCCATACACTCATGATATAGACAACCCATTGGTTAGTCCCTTTAACCATGGAACTCTACTATGAAGCTCTTTCACCTTCCTTATCATCGTTATTGTACACTAACACCTATGAGTTGAGTGGTAGACCTTGGAAATTCCACTTCAACTTGAGGGTTTGAAGCACCTAATAGGGTTGACAATTAAACACACCTATTAAGGGAGAAAACACCTTTACAAGGAATTTGTCTTGATATTGGAAGGTGATCCTTGTTTGAAGTATTAATATGCCCTTAACACTCAAATATGGTCCACTTGGATGCATTATTGATCTTAGTCTTTGATGGATGGATTTTTTCACTAGAATCCATGTTGTTCATGCTAGGTGGGTCATAACAAGCCAAGCCTTGAGGGCACCCACTCCATAGGTACCCAAGCCTCTTAGAGATGTATATGGCCTTAGTAGATGCATTGCTGAGAGACTAGACCCCCTTAACTGTTGATTTCTGGTAGTATCGGATGTGCTCTACCTACAAGATTTTGTAGGGAGGCTAGGACACATGCATTCCACAATAACAACTTTTTTGGGAAATTTCATCCGAAGGAGGTTTTAATTAAAATTATTAATTTTTTTTAATGGAGGCCTAAGTCTAAACTTATGAATTAAAATAATTAAAGGGTATTGATTATATTGGATATGGATCTTCTAGAATAAGATGAGGATCAAGTCAAGATGATCTAAGCCATTGATTAGAATCTAATTTGAGTCGTTGATTGATCAACGAGGAGATTATAAGAAGAGGCTTGATGGGAATTTGGAAATACACATCCAGTGATATCAAGAGATTGAATTCTCAAGAGAGAAGCGCAACAGTTGTAGGAGAAGTCATTAAGGAGACTTATTACAGTGAGGTGTAGGGATATCTTTCTGGTTGGAAATTTTCCTAATCCGGAGATACATTTCAGAGGGCAGAGAGAGATCTAGAAGAGGTAGCATAGAGCCACATTGGGCATCGTAAATCCACGTTGAGGAAGAGTAACAGCCTTGACGATATTCGTGAATTTACTGAGGAGTAGATCAAATCCATGTCAGGATCTGGGGTGTGAGACTCGAGGGCCAAA
>APFE031088595.1:0-13882 GCA_000404065.3 Pinus taeda | reverse complement strand
TTAGATATGCAGCTCATCGAGCCAAGTGAGTCTCGTTATTCTTGTTCAGCGTTTCTGGTGAGAAATCATTCTGAGATAGTTAGAGGTAAACCTAGAATGGTAATAAATTACAAACCTCTTAATGCAATAACTCAAAATTTCAATTATCCATTGCCAAGACCAGAGACCATAATGCAAAAAATACAACACAACAAAGTATTCAGCAAATTTGATATGAAGTCTGCAGACTATCAAATTCATATACAAAAGGAGGACCGGCATAAAACTGCTTTTACTTGTCCAGCTGGATTTTACCAATGGAAAGTCGTTCCATTTGGTTTAAAAAATGCCCCTGCATTCTTCCAGCGAAGAATGGATTTCATTTTCTCTAAGTATGGTTTCAGTGTAACATACATTGATGAAATTCTCATCCATAGTCCAGATGTAAAAACCCATCTAGAGCACTTGGAGATTTTTCTAAAAGAAGTTCAACAGCATGGTATAGTTTTATCAGAGAGAAAAATGAGCTTGTTTCAAGACATTATAGATTTTCTGGGAACACATGTAGTCAATGGTGCAATTTAGATGCAACCACATGTGTTGACTAAATTAACCCAATTCCCAGATGAGCTAAAAGATACAAAAACCATTCAAATGTTTTTAGGAGTCTTGAACTATATTCACAAGTATATCCCAAGGTTGATAGAAAAAGCAGCGCCAATCAGAAGACATCTCAAAGAGGGATGGTCACCAGAAGCAACAAGCGCAGTAAAATAGTTGAAAATATAATGTCAGCAATTACCAAAACTGCAACCACTAGGTGATGGTCTGCTTGTACTTCAAACTTATGCTTCTTTAGAATTTTGGGCGGCCATTCTTTTTTAACGAAGGGAGAAAGGTGAAGAAAAACTTTGTGCCTATGCTTCAGGTGAACTCATACCCAGCCAAAAGAATTATTTCATAGCGGAAAAAGAAACACTGGCTACTTTTAATGGGATACAAAGGTTTGAATTATATCTTACACTTGTAAAAATTTTGATAAGAATAGACTCCAAAAATTTTAAATATTTTTTATCTGCCGAGATATCAAGACAGATGGCAAAAGGGAGAATACTTGCATGGCAGATTTGGTTCCAATAGTTTGATTTTCAACTGGAATGGATCCTAGGAAATTCAAATTATTTAACTGAATCATTAACCAGGGATATGAACAAAGCATTCATTACTTGTACAGATTCGTGTTTTAATATTCCAGGTAAAGGATTGCAGGATGCCAATTTTAGTACATTTGTTGATAGATTCAGATTGCTTGAAGGACATGCAAGCCATCTTGCAGAAGAAATCAAGAAAGTAGTGGGAATGAGATTGAGAAGAAACACTTGGACTAGAAAATGCCAAGCATGGCAATCCAAGAATGTAGGTATGTCTTTAGGCATGGATGCTAAATTAGTAAATGTATATCCTTTACCCAACATGAAAGTAAAGTTATTCTTCAGAAGTCTTTCAGATCTTTGGTATAGTGAATATACTGAAATAATTATTTGGATCCTAAAGGTTTTAAATTATTATCAACTTATTGGAGGAGTTGATTTTGGTCTCAGCATTTTTACAGGAGCAAAAATTTTAGATTTTGAAGCCATTCCTTTTAAGCCTGAATTAGAGAAATACATTATTTCTATAAAAATCCCAGATATTTTTGAAGAATTAGAAGCATATTTTCTTCAAAGGTTTGATGAGAACTATGTACCAAATGATACCTTTGCACAATATGAAATATTTGAAGGGTTTGCTAGCTGGGAGATAAAAGATGATTTATGCAGGAAAAAGACGACCACAAGGATATCTCAATGCATTCAATGAACTTTGCAATATATCATAACTTTTTCATCTCCGTGGGATTATCATAGTCTCAGATTGAGGGAAAGTATCTCACCCAATCCTTTTGCACAAGTTTTTAGTCATGAGAAAATTGGAGAAATTGAGACCAACAATAATGAAGAGATGATTAAGCAACACGCTGGATGGTTTAATGAATTTGGAAGTATGAGATTAACAGAAAAGACACATATTCTACAAAAAGTGGATGATTTACAAGGAGAACCAAAAGCATTAAGGTTCATAATTAATCAAAAGGCTTTTGGTAACTATCAGCGTTATTTCAAGCAATTGGAATACTAACGTGATCCATATTATTAGCCTGATGATTTTGAATAGAATCTGTACATCCATGATTTTTGAATTAGGTTGGCAAAACAAAACTTATAGGAGTAATAATTACAGATAATGGGTTCAGCATACAATTGAAAGTTGCACTAATATGTTTCAAATTTTCAAATGGGAACTTCTAAACGGCATAGAATTGATTGTATAGAGATCACCCATGATCAGAAATGTCTTTAAAGATTCTTTTTTAGATATCGAGATCAGTCCTTTACCTTTCCTTACCAAGTGACGAAAACAATTGGCTAAATACACACCTCAGCAATAGGGTCTCCACCAAATAAAGATGAATACGGAAAAAGGAGAGTCATCAAGAGCATCATCAAAAAGGACAATAATATTAGATGAACATGCCATAGGAAAAGAAAAAGAAAAAGAATCTACTTTATAGGACAAACAACTGGATGCCCAAGACCCAGCCAATATCGATTGGGACAAAGAATACTCTAAGACAATTGAACAAAGCTACCAAAATATTCTCGACGAATCCAGACCTGTACATGATTCTTCAGAAGAATTTGATTTTGATAATGACTATGATTCAAATAGAAGTCTAACAAGACCATGGTAGAATAGTTTGTACATATGTACCAGAAATATTGAGTAGACATAATCGGTGAAAATGATACTGATAGGAACCTCAATTATTTCTGCTTTTTTTTAATATTTTAGATAGGAAGATCTATATAAAGAGGGATCGGCAAAGGTTCAAGGGGAGCTTGACTGAGAACTCTGAGATCTAATGTTGTAATAAGCCTTATGTCTTTTGCTTGTTTTTACTAATATCGAAGCCTATTGGGCCGCCTGTCTGAGGATAGTTATGTCATCCAAAAGAACTTGGAATTGTAAGGCGAAGGCGTTGAAGACCCGTGGAGAGAGGTCGTGTATCCGCTCTCATGTTCGGTTGTGGAGAAGTAACCTACTCAGATTTGCTATTTAAAAATCTTCTAAATTGATCAAAGTAAGTCTTTAATACCAAGGCTATCTATCGTTATCGTTGTGCTTGTGTTTGCTCTGGGTTATTAGTTAAGCTATTTTTGGTATGGAGAGAGGTCATGTATCCACTCGCATGTTCAGTTGCGGAGAATTAACCTACTTAGGTTTTTTGTTTAAAAATCTTCGAAATTGATCAAAGTAAGTCTTTAATACCAAGGCTATCTATCGTTGTGCTTGTGTTTGCTTTGGGTTATTAGTTAAGCTGTTTTTGGCATCAGAGCCAGAAGCTCGTTCCTATTTAAAGTCAGAAATACATTCTATAGACAGAGTCTGAATTTAGCCAGAAAGCCTTCGAAAAGTATTTGTTAAACAAATACTCAGTAGATAAAAGTTTCTTCAGTCAATCTCTGAAATAGTCTGTAATAGTTCAACATGGCCAATTTCTTAAGATCTTGCTCTAATATTGATAGAAGATCAGTTTCTAAGGTAGACTCTAGATCTACTGAATCCGATAACGTAGAACATGAGAAAGTTGAAGATCCAGCAAGTTGGAACCCGTCTGTTTTATATGCTTCTTTCCTTTCACTGGTTAATTTTCCAGTGACTTTTGAAGTGGATTCTTCTACACTACTAGGTGTTACTACTTCTTTTGATTCTTCTTCTTCCTGGTCCCAATAATTTGGTGCACTCATATCTATTTGAAATCTTGGGATTTCTTTGGCCTTTTTCTATTGTCGCCTTCTTCTTTCTTCCTCTAAGATTAACAGAAAAGATACAGATTCTATAAAAAATGGACGATCTACAAGGAGAAACAAAAGCATTAAGGTTCATAATTAATCAAAAGGCTTTGGTAACTATCGGCATTATTTCAAGCATTTGGAATACTAACATGATCCATATTATTATCCTGATGATTTTGAATAAAATCTATACATCCATGATTTTTGAATTAGGCTGGGAAAACAAAACTGAATTGGTAAAGGTATATCCTTTACCCAACATGAAAGTAAAGTTATTCTTCAGAAGTCTTTCAAATCTTTGGTCTAGTGAATATACTGAAAAAATGATTTGGATCCTAAAGGTTTTAAATTATTATCAACTTCTTGGAGGAGTTGATTTTGGTCTCAGCATTTTTACAGGAGCAAAAATTTTAGATCTTGAAGCCATTCATTTTAAGCCTGAATTAGAGAAATACATTATTTCTCTAAAAATCCCAGATATTTTTGAAGAATTAGAAGCATATTTTCTTCAGAGGTTTAATGAGAACTATGTACCAAATGATACCTTTCCACGATATGAAATATTTGAAGGGTTTGCTAACTGGGAGATAAAAGATGGTTTCTGCAGGAAAAAGCTAACCACAAGGATATCTCAATGCATTCATTGAACTTTGCAATATCTCAGAACTATTTCATCTCCGTGGGATTATCATAGTCTCATATTGAGGGAAAGTATCTCACCCAATCCTTTTGCACAAATTTTTAGTCATGAGCAAATTGGAGAAATTCAGACCAACAATAATGAAGAGATGATCAAGCAACATGTTGGATGGTTTAATGAATTTGGAAATTTGAGATTAACATAAAAGATACAGATTCTACAAAAAATGGACGATCTACAAGGAGAACCAAAAGCATTAAGGTTCATAATTAATCAAAAGGCTTTGGTAACTATCAGCGTTATTTCAAGCAATTGGAATACTAACGTGATCCATATTATTAGCCTGATGATTTCAAATAGAATCTGTACATCCATGATTTTTTAATTAGGCTGGAAAAACAAAACTTATATGAGTGATAATTGCAGAGAATGGGTTCAACATGCAACTGAAAGTTCCACTAATATGTTTCAAATTTTCAAATGGGAACTTCTAAATGGCATAGAATTAGTAGTACAGAGATCACCCACGATCAGAAATGTCTTTAAAGATTCTTTTTTAGATATCGAGATCAGTCCTTTACCTTTCCTTACCAAGTGGGGAAAACAATTGGCTAAATACACACCTCAGCAACATGGTCTCCACCAAATAAAGACGAATAAGGAAAAAAGAGAGTCATCAAGAGCATCATCAAAAAGGACAATAATATTAGATGAAAACGCCAAAGGAAAAGAAAAAGCAAAAGAATCTACTTTACAGGACGAACAGCCAGATGCCCAAGACCCAGCTGATATCGATTGGGACAAAGAATACTCTAAGATGATTGAACAACACTATTAAAAGATGCTCGACGAGTCTAGACATGTACATGATTCTTCAGAAGAATTTGATTTTGATAATGACTATGGTTCAACAGAACCATGGTAGAATATTTTGTACATATATACCAGAAAGATTGAGCAGACACCATCGATGAAAATGATACCAATAGGACCCTCAATTATTTCTGTTTTTTTTTTATTAGTTTAAATAGGAAAATCTATATAAGAGGGATCGGTTGGATTGAGAACTCTGAGATCTCATGTTGTAACAATGTAAACTTTGAAACGGGAACTGATACTGTTACCCGTTTCGTAGAGATAGCAAAAAAGTGACCTGATTTTGAAAAGGGGTGATGCAGAACACACATGTTTTTTTTAGAGCATAGTTTTTGGCACATAAATTTTTCTTATGTACATTACGTTTTAGAATGGTAGTGATTTTCATGCTTATTTAAAAAAGTGGGTATTCTGCATCAGACCCTTTTTTAAAAGACCTATTTTTTGACTTTAATTTTCTAATGTATGAAATTGTAAATAATTATTTTGTAAATTTAAATTTTTTTGAAGTGGTCGTTTTCTTCATATTTTCTTGTTTTTTATTTTTATTTTAATTTTTTTGTAGTGAGGTTTTTATTGTTTTGCATTTTTAAATTAGAAAGTCGATATTTTGAATTTTCGATATTCTACATGTTTATACATTCTTAATTAATTTTTCAATCTACATGAAATAATTGTTTCTAAAAAACAATATTTTTTAACAATGGACATAAAAATAACCATTTTTAACATAAATATAACTAAAAAACTACACGTTTTGAAAATTTTTTGCTAGAATTGACATGTCAAAATCACAATTGTTATACGAAAATTTTAACTAAAAATGGTTAAATAATAGTTGTTTTTATGAGTTTCATGTAAAAATAATAATAATAATCACTTTGTTTTTCAAAAAATAATGATTAAATAATTCTTCAAGTTTTGTTGCATTGTTCTAAGTGTAAATCACGAAAAAATGAACAAATTAAATTAATGCCATTGAAATTCAAGAGCCCAAAGATTTTCAGGTTCTGTAAACATTCTACCTCTGGTCAAGTCTTGGTGCTATGAACATCACAACTTCGTATTAACCCTTTTAACTGGAAAACAGTTTCAAGCCATGGCCTTGATCCTTTAGAAACATAATATTATTTCCTTTAATGTAATAGGTTGGGCATTTAAACATAAGGTGCTCTTTTGTTTCAAATGTTAGATAGAAAAACCATAATTGTTTTTATCTTTATAGATGTCTGCTTTGCCTTGACTTGTAGTTGATGTGATCTATTGAATTAAAAAAATATTGACTCCACTAATTTTGCTCTCTTGATGAAGTTTACATGGTATTGATCATAGTGTTTTTACCATTGCATATAAGATCTAAATTCTTGTTTTTGTGATTCTAGAGAAACATGTAGACAAATATTGGAGAATATGAGATTATTGCCTTATTTTAATAGATTCATTAAAAATCATTTTTATTCATTTTGTAGTGTATTTACATGTAAAAAGTCTCATTATTATTTTATCTAACAGGAGGAATTTGAATATGGTGGATTCATCAACGAATAGCCCAAGGCGAATGCTTTCTTTATCTAGGGAAAGAGCATTTGTATCCATATTGGATGATGAAAAAGAAGGTAGATTTGCTTTATCAAACAAACAAGGTGCAAAGCTTTTGGAGGTTTATGGATTTGTGGGCTCTATCTCGACCATTGTGGTTGTGAACCAACTTGCTTTGAAATACTTCTTAAGAGGATTTATGAGTCACTCATTTAGTCACAATTCATAGTTCATTAGTTGAACATTTTAAAATAGAAATAACACCCATTACACATGAATTGTTTTTAGATTAAAAACTCTTACGTAGATACCTTATTATTTAATTTCGTATGCGTTTAGGGTATGCGTATAGGATAGAAGAGTAAGTTAGCCCTATCGAATGCTTCTTGTTGTTGGAAAATCTCACATAAATCTCAGGAGGACAGGTTCGAATACATCTGAAATGGAGTTCGGATGTCACAAAGTAAGCTCTCGATGATGAAACAAAAGTTTGGACTTAAAAGAACAAGTCGTCGGTGCTATAACAGAGATTAGAAGTTCAAAGAGGGCAGAGGTTTCGATATCATTACTTGGATAGGATATCTATGCTTCCACAGTTCGATATTATGTATACACAGTTCAGTATTATGCCTCCCATAGTTTGGTACTATTATAGGCTCAGTGATACTATAGTTTGACGACTCTTGGATGGTAATTCACCAAAGTATCTAAGTGAAAGAAAGGCTTGCAAAGTATATTTTCGGTGATAATAGTGATTGGGGCAATTCTCAGAATCGCCCAGCCACCACCCCGGCACCAGGGTGGTGGCTGAGCGATTCTGAGAATCGCCCCAATCACTATTATCACCGAAAATAGACTTTGCAAGCCTTTCTTTCACTTGGATACTTTGGTGAATTACCATCCAAGAGTCGTCAAACTATAGTATCACAGTCTCTTCATTTTGTGGCACAGTCTCTACATCTCGGTAAAGGGTATACACCGCTCCACACTTCAGAGAAAATCTCACATAAATCTCAGGAGGACAAGTTCGAATACATCTGAAATAGAGTTCGGATGTCACAAATTAAGCTCTCGATGATGAAACAAAAGTTTGGATTTAAGAGAACATCGCTCCACAGTTCAGAGAAAATCTCACATAAATCTCAGGAGAACAGGTTCGAATACATCTGAAATGGAGTTCGGATGTCACAAATTAAATGAATTTCCTCATAATGGCTTTCGGTGATAATAGTGATTGGGGCGATTCTCAGAATCGCCCATCCACCACCCCAGTGGCGGGGCGGTGGCTGGGCGATTCTGAGAATCGCCCCAATCACTATTATCACCGAAAATAGACTTTGCAAGCCTTTCTTTCACTTGGATACTTTGGTGAATTACCATCCAAGAGTCGTCAAACTATAGTAACACCGAGCCTATAACAATACCAAACTATGGGAGGCATAATACTGAACTGTGTATATATAATATCGAACTGTGGAAGCATAGATATACTATCCAAGTAATGATATCGAACCCTCTTCCCTCTCTGAACTTCTAATCTCTGTTATAGCACCGACGACTTGTTCTCTTAAATCCAAACTTTTGTTTCATCATCGAGAGCTTAATTTGTGACATCCGAACTCCATTTCAGATGTATTCGAACCTGTCTTCTTGAGATTTATGTGAGATTTTCTCTGAACTGTGGAGCGATGTATACCCTTTACCGAGATGTAGACACTGTGCCACGAAATGAAGAGACTGTGTCACCACCGAAATAATTTTGAACCTATTCTGAAAAGACCGAATTGTTTCTCCCTGTGGCAACACTGAAATATCACTTGTCACCTTCAAGGATCTCGACAACGCTGAGAATGCTTCAAGGTTATATATGTGTTCTTCAAACTGCCTTTGACTTTGACCATAGCTGCAATACCATGTTGGAAAATCGATAGAGATGGCAGTTAAATGAATTTCCTCATAATGGCTTCCTGTACCTGTCATTCTTCTTCACGCTTGTCTTCGAAGAGAACACCTCTACAAACAATCTAAGCTCCTTTATCGACTGTAATAGCATTATTATAATAGCACCGAGAAACTGTGAGAGCATCACTGTAATAGCACCGAATTGAAGTCATAATGAATTTCCTCATAAAATCACTGTGAGAGCATCACTGTAATAGCATCATTATAATAACACTGAAAAATTGTAATAGCATCATTATAATAGCACTGAGAAACTGTGAGAGCATCACTGTAATAGCACCGAATTGAAGTTAAATGAATTTCCTCATAATGGCTTTCGGTGATAATAGTGATTGGGGTGATTCTCAGAATCGCCCAGCCACCACCCTGGTGGCGGGGCGGTGGCTGGGCGATTCTGAGAATCGCCCCAATCACTATTATCACCAAAAATAGACTGTATAGCACCGAATTGAAGTTAAATGAGACAGCTCACTCACCGACTCCTGATGTATGCCCTTCCAACATTTACGCATAGTTTCTAAACGCACATGGTTTGACAATTCTAATCCTCATGAAATGGACGGTGGAGCAATTTGACATACAAGCATATAGTTGACCACGGAGGCACCTATATTTGACTTGTGAGAGTATTACGGAGAACTCTAATTTTATATTTGCATTGATTATCAACATGCTCCTATATATATCCTCTTTAATACATTTCCACATTGGCAACGAAAGTCACACGGACATTTTCAGTGGTGTATGAAACTCATTTGCACATTGGCAACGAAACCCACAGGAACATTTTCAATAGATTATGAGATATTTGAGTTTAAGTTTCTGCGATGTTGATAGTTTTTGAATTGTTTTTTCTTCATTTATCCCAGTTTTTTTATTTGATTAGGCTTTTGGAGGTAACCATTGGTTCATTATTAAGATAAATATGAAAAGTCTAATTCGGTGCTATACAGTCTATTTTCGGTGATAATAGTGATTGGGGTGATTCTCATAATCGCCCAGCCACCGCCCCGGTGGCGGGGCGGTCGCTGGGCGATTCTGAGAATCGCCCCAATCACTATTATCACTGTTATATCTTCGAAGAGAACACCTCTACAAACAATCTAAGCTCCTTTATCGAATGTAATAGCATCATTATAATAGCACCGAGAAACTGTGAGAGCATCACTGTAATAGCACCAAATTGAAGTCATAATGAATTTCCTCATAAAATCACTGTGAGAGCATCACTGTAATAGCATCATTATAATAGCACCGAGAAACTGTAATAGCATCATTATAATAGCACCAAGAAACTGTGAGAGCATCACTGTAATAGCACCGAATTGAAGTCATAGTACTACGAGTTTATCTTTGTAACGAGCCTCTCCTTCTGAAGTTGCACCAAATTGAAGTCATCATATTGTGATATCCGAACTTAACAGTGTGTCTCAGTCAGATTTCCTTTGCAAATTTTAGTGAAGCTTCTGCCGAGAGGGAGGTTAGAAATATGATGGTGTTTAAACAAAATACTATATCTCCAAGAAAATTACATTCTCCAAAACTCTTGTTTTGCCATCATATAACATTTTACATGCATAAATCTAAGGGTTATACCTTGTTTAACCACTATATTGTATTTTATAAAACATATTCACACTGTATTTTATTAGATGTACCTTATTTTCTTGCCAGTGGTTATACGTTGTTTCTTTTAATAGCCCTTGCAATTATTTCATAAAAAGTAGTTGTAGTAAATTTATATAGCAACATTGTATCCCTAGTAATAGAATTATTTTCTACAAATAGTATATTTGTTGAATTGAATTTTTGCAGACATAAAAAACTAGTTTTATCATTATAAGAATTTTTAATTGTTGAATTGATTTTAAACTATTGTACATATTAGTATTAACTGTTGACTAGTTTAATTGAGCCAATTATAGTATGTAATTACCTCTATATCACTTGTTAATAATTGGTAAATTCGCTTAGAGACCAGTGAACGTGAAATGAATAGCCAAATTGAAAGCTCATATAAAGTAGATTCTATATAAGAGATTGTAGGAGCTCGTCACATGCAATAGATTTGGATTATTGATCCGACCATTAATTCAATGGATGGTGTTTGACATGAAGAGATTGAAATATGTTACTCATGAAGTAGATGGTGGGATTGAAAAAAAAACATAAGAGCAATAGCAAGTTTTATTTTCCTCTTTATTCATGGTTCCATAAGGGTTTGACCATGGTGAAAAGTTTTATCATTACCCTTTCCATATGGTTCCATTTAAGGCTTTAAATTAGATTGTGGTTACACATGAAGATGCCAATTTTATTTATACCCTCTCTTTATGTTTCAACATAAGGCCCGATCCATTTTAAATAAGAATTGAGTTTTTATTTATACCATATTTTATGGATATATCAAAGGTTTTTTCATTTTAAAGAAAAGTGAAGTCCTATGGATATGGTAAATTTTGTTAATACCTTTTTTTTCCATGTTCATTTTTTTTCATGTTTTTTTAGATTGAATTCTAATTATATTTTAAAAAATAGTATAATTTAGTAAACATGAAGAGGAGTATTAGTTTTATAAGACTCATAATTGTTATGGTGATTATATGAATAATTATTATATCTAATAGTTGGATTTGGTTTACGGAATTAGGAAAAATGTTGTTATACTCTTAGAGGTTAGAGGCCCGAGGAATTCGGCAAAATGTTGTACATCTCTAAAGTATGTTGTAAAATTTTGTTATGTCCCTAAAGTATGAGCCTCTCTACAATTTAGTTTTAGAACTTAGTATGGGGTCAATGTATAAGTGTTAGATGGTTAAATGTTAGATATGTAAGAGATGTGAATATCTTTTAAAAGTTAGGCTCATAAGTATACATATGTTATCTTTTACAAGTTAGGCTCATAAGTATACCTTATTTTCTTCCCAGTGGCTATACCTTGTTTCTTTCAATAGCCCTTGCAATTATTTCATAAAAAGTAGTTGTAGTAAATTTATATAGCAACATTGTAGCCCTAGTAATACATTTATTTTCTACAAATAGTATATTTGTTGAATTGAATTTTTGCAGACATAAAAAACTAGTTTTATCATTGTAAGAATTTTCAATTTAAATTGATTTTAAACTATTGTACATATTAGTATTAACTGTTGACTAGTTTAATTGAGCCAATTATAGTATGTAATTACCTCTATATCACTTGCTAAGAATTGGTAATCGTTAATAATTGGTAAATTCACTTAGAGACCATTAAACGTGAAATGAATAGCCAAATTGAAAACTCATGACACAACATTGATATATAAAGTAGATTCTATATAAGAGATTGTAGGAGCTTGTCACGTGCAATAGATTTGGATTATTGATCCGACCATTAATTCAATGGATGGTGTTTGACATGAAGAGATTGAAATATGTTACTCATGAAGTAGATGGTGGGATTGAAACAAAAAAAACATAGCACCGTTGATGTTGATGTTATGGTTGAGAACATGTTGAATTTATACTTAGAAAAGAAAAATGATATTCTACCAAAACATTAATGTGTTTTTTTCCTCATAAACAACTTTGTTTGGCACATAAAAATTTGGTTTTACTAGCATTTTTTTAAAAGTTTGAAAATCGACCCCAAAAAAAAATCATCATTCCAGTATCATCACTTTTCGTTTTGAAGCTATGTTTTACACAAAAATTTCGTAGTAAATTTCGTAGTCACTGCCATTTTTAAAATATGTTCAAAATTGACCCCTAAAAAATAAAATCATCGTTCCAGTATACACACTTTTTGTTTTTAGCACTGTTTTTGATGTTTTTTCGGGGTTTTTTGGCTAGAGTTCTCGTTTTGAGTTTATAGTTCACGTTTCAAAGTTTACATTGTTTTGTAATAAGCCTTATGTATTTTGCTTGTTTTTATTAATATTGAAGCCTATTGGGCCGCCTGTCTGAGGACAATTATGTCATCCAAAAGAACTTGGAACTGTAAGGCGAAGGCGTTGAAGACCTGTGGAGAGAGGTCGTGTATCCGCTCGCATGTTCAGTTGCGGAGAAGTAACCTACTCATATTTTTTGTTTAAAAATATTTGAAATTGTAAGTCTCTAATACCAAGTCTGTCTATCGGTGTGCTTGTGTTTTCTTTGGGTTATTAGTTAAGTTGTTTTTGGTATCAGAACCAGAAGCTCGTTCCTATTTAAATTCAGAAATGCATTCTATAGATAGAGTCTGAAGTTAGCCAAAAATCCTTCGAAAAGTATTTGTTACACAAATACTCAGTAGATAAAAGTTGCTTCAGTCAATCTCTGAAATAGTCTGTAATAGTTCAACATGGCCAATTTCTTAAGATCTTTCTCTAATTTGATAGAAGATTAGTTTCTGAGGTAGACTCTAGATCTATCTATCCCATAATGTAGAACATGAGAAAGTCGAAGATCCAGAAAGTTGGAACCCGCCTGTTTTACCCTCTAAAGAAATATATCATGTTTCATCAATGTTCAATCTATCCAAAAAAGTGTGGCTAAAAGAAGTTGAACTAAAAATAAAAGTCTCAGGTCCTTCTGTACAAATTGTTGGTCTCAATTTGTTTTTTGAAGATGAATTTTAAAAATTCCAAAAATATGTTACAGAAAAGTTCTCCTATTTTCACTTTGGAGGAATAAGAATTGGATTAGCCCTCTTATTCTGTCATGGTCTTAATACTCCTTTTATAGCAGAAATTTTCGATACTAGACATAACATCTATGATCATGCCCGTATAGGTACAATACTGGGAAATCTATCTTGAGGATGTCAATATGGCACTATCTATCCAGATTATGCCATTAGTTTGTCTGATATTCGTTTAAAAGATTGTTGGAAAGCTTTGATACCAGTACAAGGCTTAGAAATGGTTCAAGACTATGAATATCTATCAATGTTAATCCAAACTTCTTCCCAATTTACAAATATAGTGCATCCTAAGCTAAGACAGCCAGTCTTGAAAGACTGTGTTACTGT
>APFE031088591.1:116231-176317 GCA_000404065.3 Pinus taeda | reverse complement strand
GTGGAGATGAAACTGATGGTGTATAGACTCGACTCCAATCCACTAAAAAGATGCACCTAGGATGATTTACACTATTTTTCTTTTTCAATGAATTCCCTAATTAAGAGAGTTGGAGAATGAAAACTTTTGATAAAAGAAACTTTCTTAATAGACAATCAAAGAAACAATCTCTTTATCTTTTCCAAGCATACAAGACATGACCACTCATTACTTGCACGAAAATTCCTTTCTCTTTCAAAATACTTCAAATGCTACTTAAAACAAACTTTTCAAAGGAGATGTTTTCGTATTTTTTCTATTTAACAAAGCATATAAAACTATTCTATCAAAAATCAATCTCAAAATTTATAAAAATCTATGAAACACTCACTCAAAAGCAAATCAAAAGGAAATTTACCTAAAAGAAAATCTAACGAGGCAAAAGCCTACAAAGATGATTCTAGGTTGTTTTACTCGGCAACAATCAAACCAAGGACCAGCTCATGCAGAATCATAAACCAGTCAAAAACAAAAATCAAACTCTTTTGTTCTTTTTCTCAAGAATGAAATTCATAACTCAATCAACAAGCTTCTTCGAAATTCCACAAAGAGACAACACAAAGGTAGGTTGCTCACACAGGTAGACTTTATGACAGGTCTGACTCCTAAGAAGACTGATAAAACTAGAGAGATCCAAGGTTTCACAACTTCTAAAGCCAAAGTCACTATAGGACCAATGCAAAAATCAAACCCTAGGGCTAGAACTTCTATGAATTCCACTAAAACTATTGATGCTAACGAAACAAGTTCAAGTAAAGATCTCTGATAGGTAACCAGTGGATCTAGGCAGTAAAAACAAATTAAAGACAAAATCTAAGAGGAAAAATGGAAAAATTGGAATTTTCTCAATTTTTTACAGGGTACGCAGGCGACCTGTTCAGACAGGTGCGGGCCCGCTCTGTGCACAAAGCTGCAGTGCGTACAGGTATGCACTGTGCTCAACGCAGAGGGTGCGTACTATTGGAAAAACCAAGAAAAACTAAAATCTAATTTAACCCTAAGCTAGCCCACCCAAATACAAAGTCAAATAGCCAAAAACTAGAAAACAAATGACTTTTCTCAGATCAAAGTTTCACACAAAGGAAAAATCATTCACATCAATGGAGTTCCCCAGCGGAGTCACCATTTTGTCAGGCGGAAAGAGTCAATTTTGTGGACAAAACCAACCTCCCTAGAAGCTTAAGGCTTTCTAGTGACAAACAAGACAATTAAGAACAATCCTTCTCTAAATATGCATTTACCATATAAGAAATCAAGTGTTTAGATCCTACCTGTAGTCCAACACTATTGTAGTAGTCTAGCCTCGTCGATCCGGATGAGCTCCTCTGTCTCTTTGAAACCTGCATTCACTAACAATCAAACGATTAAATAGCACCTAAATATCTCATAAAATAAAACATATTTAACATACAGACGAAGGAGTATATGAAACAACTCATAAATAACAAATTGTTGAGAAGAATGGACTTATTTGTATTGATAGGAAACAAAAGAAACCATTACAACCTGAGCCTTGGTGTTGTGCAGGTCCCTCCCAGGGTCCAGCAATAGTTCTCCTTTACTTTGATAAGCTCACCCACTTCCAAATGAAACAAGAAAGGATGGGAATCTCTCCTCACAAGCTTCTACAAGGAAGTCCTAATTCCAGCAGCATCTACCCTTAGGAATATTCATCTTTCAACCCCCCTCCCTTCTGGCCCAATGCCTGTATTTATAGTGCTCTAGAGGAAGCTAATGAGGTCCACCATCAATGGGATAAGCCCCTCTTTGGATGGGATAGCTCCCTCTTGATGGGATAAGTTCCTCTTTCATAGGGATACATGAACCAGCTGGAGGCGCTCAATACACATCGAACAAGCTTCTAGAATGCTCTAAAAATGATCACAAGTAACTTTTTAAGATGAAACTCGCGCCTTTTGACCTTTACAGGGGTACGCACCCACCCCTTTACATACAGAGCGTACAAGTACGCAGGTATTGGGAACTTCGGTTGCGTACATGCAGGTAAGGTTGAGAGAAACTACGTACCCAGAGATAAATATATTTTTAAAGACTCTCTCTTTCTTGAAGTTTGACATGGAGAGCAGAGGTATGAGACTTGCCAAGGAGGATAGTATGACAGATGATGGAGCCATACTAACTACAAATAGTCATGGTGACAAATTTTAGTGTAACATCTCTCCTAATCCATCCATCTAGGTCAAACTCATAAATTCTGAATCACAAAATTAGGCAACATCCCAAAAAATAATATTCTACCCCTTTTTAATAGGCATTTCGGAATGATAGGTCAAGTTTGACTAGTGTTGACCAAGCCTGTGTTTGCTCAGTTTGACAGAACCAATAGGTGTTCATCCATTTGTGGTTCCCAAGATTTCCAAATATGCACTCATCTCTCACCCATGTCTATTGCACATATGACTTTAATGAAGCTATTATGGGAGTTTTTAGTGTAGTCCAAATTTACTCTTAAACCCAATTTTTACAAAAAATCTCTAAAAATTGAAAAACTTAATTTAGTTACTTGAATATGAAATGAATATGAAAAATAAGAGCGAAATTAAGCATATGTAAGTGAAATATGATGGAATATGGTGGTAAATCGATGGGTTTAGGATAGGCAAAAATGACCAAAATTGATGGCCAACAACCTGCTTTTAAGAACACAATGGTGGCCCATGTAGCAAAGAGCACATCTTGTAGGTGGGAGTATAGAACATGCTTACCTACGATCAACTTCTAGTGTGTATCAGCAAATTCAAAGTCAATATTGTATGAATGTGGCCACTAAGAGGTATTATACCCATAAGAGTTAAATATGGAGGCTAGTGACACAACCATGGTCGAACTAAGACAATTTGGAGCTTGGTTTGTGTTCCTCTTCTTGCAGTTCATATTTCAATGGAACTACTACATGTATATGGAGAATTTTAGATGGTGTTCATCTTCTAACTTTCCTCATGTCAGCATGAATTGCATATGCCTATGATTAGGGTGGAGAATTGTCTCCTTCCCTAGTATATAATGCTTCTACTAAAGACATGCTTGCATAATGACTACATCTCCTTCTCATAGGTCGAGTGTCTATGAATCATATCAGAGAGTAGTTCATTGTGATATACCATTGGATGTCCTTGTTGAGTGATGAATAGATGAATAGCATAGTCGAAGGCATCTCTATCAATCCCTAATGGTTGCTGAAGGTATGAAGGGTGAGGAATAGTGCATAGCAGAGGTGGAGTTTTGAATATTTCAATAATCTCTATATTGATTTAGACAATAATTTTTTTCCTCTAGCTCAAACCTTGGTCACTTTACTTAAGCGCTAAGTTATATGAGATAACCTCAACATGAACCTTTGATAAAAGTTAAGAATGGATAGAAATATATACATCTCTATTAAGGTCATCAAGGTTGACCAGTCCCAAAGCACTTAAATCTTTGCTAGGTCTGCAAGAACCCCATGTTTGTCTATGATATACCCTCAGAAATATGAATTCATTGGATGTCAAATGAAGATTTGTTCAAATTGGTATACTACTTGTGCTATCACATGTTTCTTAGGAGTTGTTGAATGTGCTACAAATTTGTTTCCCAAGTTCTGCTAAATATGAGGATTTCATCCAAATTTATAGCCACAAAAGATGTTTTCAATAGCCATAAGATATCATCCATCATCATCATGAACAATGCTAAAGAATTATTAAATCCAAAGGGTATGGCCAACCACTCAAAAATGCCTTCTTTAGATTTGAAGGTCGTTTTCCATACGTGGGTTTTCTTAGTTGGATCTGGGTGGTATCCTTCTTATACTACTAAAGAACTTGGAAATCTTAATATTATCAACTATATCTTGAATCCAAGAGGTCAGAAATTTATAAGTGGCTCCTATTAAGGATATTTATAGGAAACCTATCTATATTTGGATGCACCTCTGTATGCCACTATGATACTTCAAAACTTGGTGTCACTCAAGCTATCTTATACCGAACTTTGATAAAAAGTTGTGTCAAATATTAGTGTACTATGGCACCATATGGTTTGTTCCTCTCAGAGAATTGTCCACGTCATGTATTTTTCATCACAACACCCTATAGGGTGTAATTTTTCCTTTAGGGAATCAAAAAAATAATCCCAAGTGGGTCTTGTACTGAATATGTTTTACTCCTCTTTGATGTGTCTCTCCTAACCTTCCAACCAATATTTGACATGAGTAAGGGCTTTAGGAAATGTGAAATTAGTCTTCTCAGTGTCAAATATTATTTTGGATAAATTATATCCCTATAATAGATTTAACCATTTCTCCAAACCATATACATATATTTATCGTTCAAATAAATGGATATCAAACCTAACTTGTACCTTCAAGGGCATTGGACCTCAAGATTTGTTTATTATTGAAAGTGACTTGGTTGCTATTGGCAATTATCAAAGGACCTGGGAGAAATTTTCCATCATTTCTCCCCTTTGTGGCACAAGTGCTTCCTCAAGAAAAAAATTGTTAGCATATTTTACTCCATCTCTTTTTATTCCAATTGTGGGAGGTTGTTTGGGTTAGTGAGAATGATAATTTTTAGGTGAAACTAGCTCGAGACTGAACTCTCTATATCCTAACCACATCAAGGACATGCACTAAAAAATAAAAGGAGAATTTCTTTTGATACCGATGGTATGGGTTGTATAAGGAACAAATTCAAAGGTAGGAAAGGAAATGGAACACACATAGAGAATATAGCATAAATATTAGTAGTATAGTGAAAACCTAAAGTATATCAATAAATAAATTAACATAATATTGTAGAAGACAAGTGGATAGAAAGGTGGTAGCTATCTTTCAAGGCAAAGAGATAGTACTTTCACTCACTAACAAAACTATTTTACAAGAAGCTAAGAGAATGATCATTTAACATAAATAAAATACCTTAAAAATCCAAATCCCTAACCCTAGAAGAGGTAGCACCAAAAGGTTTGTTGGCCTTAAGGTCGTTAATTGGTACGTCAACTTCCATAGGGAACCAAATTTTCATACAATTCCTATTTAAGGTGCATGATAGCCGTTGGAAATGGTTATTCAAGGATTACAACTTTTGCATAAAATTTGGTATGCCATGGAAACCTTGGACGCTCGAGTTTCTAGAAAAAAAACATTGTTTGGGATTCAAAATGGACTTTGAATATTGGGGCTTTAAAAAACATAGAAACAATGTGTTGAATGTGTTGTCACTGATTTCAAGTTTAGGGTGAGTTTGTAGTAGACACATGATTATCAAAGTTAGGATGAGATCTCAACAGAGGTGATGAATAATTTGTGGGTCCTTTTAGCAAGTTAAAAACTAAGTTTAATTTGAAACTTTATTTTTATCTAGTCATGTCACATATATATGAGATTCTTACATGTATCCCAACCTCTTATATGTATCTGAGCCTCTTGCATGTATATGAGCATCTGGATATCTAGTGGTGCACCAAAGTAAAAGATTAGAAAAGTAAATAGATTTCATATTTATTTTGCATGGATAGTGAATGGACACCACACAATAGAAAGGTGGTAATATGATAGTGTAAAGTGGCATAGAAAATAATTGGCATAGGTTATGAAATGGAAGTAGCAAAAATTTACACGTGAAGACAAAAATGGCATGTTTAGATGGACAACTAATAATTGTAAGTTGGCACACAGTATGTACAGGTTCACATGGAAAATTTAGGTTAGTTGAGAAAGGTGGCTTAGAAAGTGAAGTGGCAAGTAATCTATAGAGTGATGTGGAAAATGATGGGTCCTAGTTCATAGCTAATTTTTTTGAAGTTATCCTAGTATCTAACCATCTCGAATTGAGCTAATCAAAGATATTTGTTGTTTGATCCAGATCCTAAGTCCAAGTGGAGGAAATAGATTCATCCAAGTATCCAATCATTTGAATGTGAAGTACATGTGCTTCCTAGAAAATAAAATACATCCTTCATTCAATTGAGGAAGGAGAACAATTAATGTTCTAGTCGATAAAGGTTCTACTTGAAAAAAAGGTATTTATCCATCCAACTATCGAGTGGTGAAAAAAATTAACTTTTTAATCTCTTAAACCCAAAACATAACACAATAGAGTGGTTTCTTAAGGAAATTGTCCTAGCCACACATCAAAAGAAACTTACTCATCAATTCTTAGAGCCAAAGGCAAATAAGGGGAAATATATGCATCTTCTGATCTACTTGTCTAACAAGTAATTCATGATTGCAATGCCTTAGTTACCATATTTGTACAACATTGAGTTAATCCATGGTATTAATTCCTACTCTTTAGGAAGGGCATTGAAAGTGAGTAAAAGAATGAGTAAGGAATCATAGTAAGGTAAGGAGATTAAAAAAAAATCATACCATATCCATATAAGATTTATTAGTAAGATAAGTTTAATGCAATGATCAGACAATGTGATAGAGAACATATGCCATCAAAGAGCTTGAATGAGGGGAGCACATGTGTAATTAGTGCATGAGTATAGGAGAATCAAACTAAATTCAATGTAAACTATGTAATAATAGTTGATAACTACATAGATTTGGTTATGTAAGAGATGGTAAAAACAGCACAGAGTGAGTGCAATGGTCGATTTAATAGAACAAATACATAAAAAAGAGTGTGTAGTTGAGATGTGTGAGATATTGGCTAGTAACTAATGAACAAAAAAGAGATGTATTATGCAAAGTGATGCTTGAAATACTTTTGGGGTGGGGGGGGGGGTGAATAAGTATTTCTTTTCAGTTGTTATTATTCTTGCTAAATCATTTATATTTAGAAAACAGAAATAAATAACAGGAATGAATGCTTTTATTAACATAATTTTTGCAATAAATCAAGTACAATGTATATATGGCTTCAACCAATTTCCAAGCACCAACTTGGACCTTTTGTGAAGCTCCAACCTCCATAGCATCAACCCTGTCTTGTCAAGGAACCAACCTTGGATTTAGGAGCACCAACTCCCAAGACACTAATCCTTCCAGTTCTGAGGCACCAACCCCAAGGGCTTGAACCCTCTGCTATAAATTTTCTAGATCTGTTTGGTAGTATTTCTCTGGTCCCAAACCCACTAGACCTATGACTTACTTCTATCCTCTTGCTTCTTCCACCTCTGTCAGACCTTTGGCTTCCTCTGTTTCTGACAGTTTCACCAACTCATAAAGTTTCCTTGTTCTCTATTATATATTCTTGATACCTGTGACCTTTGGCTTCCTTTTCACTCACTTGACCTTTTGGCTTCCTCTACAGTTGCTCTTCGGCTTCCTCTGTATCATGAAATTCACCAATACTCAAAGGACACGTTCATTCAGAAGAGAGGACGAATTACAAAAGTGTTGCATAACATATTCTATCCTCCAATTAACATCATTGATCTTCATATATCAAAATAGTTAAAAAAATATATGGGTGGTCCCACTTGCCACATCATCACCTTAATCACAATCACGGTTTACCATCATTACATTTCTTCAAGACTAGCGATATGCGATGGATATGATATTCCAATAAGCTTCTTCTAATAACTCAATCATGCCCACTTAGTCCCAAGCCTTATCATATTAATTCTCCACCATTGGTCTCATATTTAATCTGACAGTTGTTGATCCACTCAATCAATAGAACCAATTGCCAATCCTTCACTGTTTGTTCAAGGTGCGCTGGATCCAATGGTTCATAACGACATCGGCCGAGGAACTTGTGTGACGCTTAACCGCCTTTACGAAGCTGATAAGGATTATAAATATTTGATTTATAATCAGGTCCATTCTTGAGATTAACATCCAATCATTTAGTGACCCGATATCCATTGGATATATGAGGTCATCAAATCTATGACCTGCGGGTCTTCAACTAGCACACAGGTTAACAACAGGCTTAACCCCTTCCATTGACTATGATGTAAACATTGAAAATGAGATCAACGGCTAGGATTTAGTGTGGGCCTTCAGCCATGCACATTACTACCCCCACTCTTCCAATACTTGTGCTCTTTGTTTTCTTCTTTACCTGCTATGATGACTATGTACACTCTTCACTCTTCCTTTGATGATGTGTTCCTCATTTTTGCTCTTTCCTTGCTACATGTTCCTCTTTTCTCCTTCTCATATTTCATGTGGTATCTCTGATATGCTTCTTACTCTTGGCACATGCGATAGATCTCCTTTGTCTTGGCTTGTCACTCCTATGGCTTCTCTTCACTCATACCGGCTATAACTTCTAATGTTGCTTCGATAACTCTTCTATGCCCTGATAGCCCTGATCTAATAGCTCCTATAGCTTCTCGTCACTCCTACCCCCTATAACTTCCAATACTTCTCCGATAGCTCTTCTCTGCTACAATATTCTTCTCTCTGATAGCTCTACTCTAAAACCTCCTATGACTTCCGATCATCATTTAGTATCCTAGAATATTGCCATATTGACATTAATGACAATCTAGATCAACAATCACCCCCTTTGTCATTGATGGCAATATTCTTCTTCTTCTCTCCCCCTTTGACATCAGTGGCAAAGCAGTGCATAAGGACTCCGCATGTCAAACTACTCCCACTTTCATGTAACATCTTTATGAATCAACTTAATGTGATGCTAATGGAATAACCATCTTTTGATGATGATGTTCAAATGCTTCTCGAGGAAAAGGTTTTGTGAAAATATCTATTATTTTCTCCTTAGTATTGATATATTCCAAGATGATGTTTTGTTCAGCTACTTGTTCATGGAGGAAATGATACTTGATTGGTATGTGTTTGGTTTTTGAGTGCATCACTAGATTTTCTCTGAGGTTTATAGCACTTGTGTTATCACAATAGATGGTGATTGGTTGATTTCTACCTATGTTGACATCTTTTAGAGCTTCCTTCATCCATAATATTTGAGTACAACAATCTACGGTAGTGACATACTCAACTTCAGCTGTAGATAGTGATATGGATGTTTTTTTTTTGCTGAGCCAATATACTAGACAATCTCCCGAGAAGAATTCATTTCCACTAGTACTTTTCTGATCATCGACACTTCTGGCCCAATCAGCATTGATGTATGCAGTCACAGTAAGAGTTGAGCTCTTAGGGTACCAAATACTGAAATCGGGAATTCCTTTTAAATATCTAAGAATTCTTGGCTCTGATAGCTCATATGGCTTTCTCTCATCATTTAGTATCCTATAATATTTCCATATTGACACTAATGACAATCTAGATCAACAAGTGATAGAAGACTGCTAGTGAAATAGAAAGAGAAGGCTTTTGTAGAGACATAAAAGAAAGGAAATATATTTTAATTAAATGTTATTGTTTTTCCAACAACTGAAGAAAGTACCTATGGATCTATTATAAAAAAAATTAATGAAATAAATATATAGGAGGTAAAATAAATTGGATTAGCAAATCCAAAGGATTTTGCTATCTCCTACAAGTGGGTTCTTCCAAAAATGAGGTGGTTGGTGCCTCCAACAATTTGGTGCTTGAAAATATGAGTAGATTGGTGTCTCCTACAAGTTGGTTTTTACAAATTTAAGGGGATTATTTTCTCTTTTAGGTCGGTTCCTATAAATATTGTAATAGTAGGTAAGTTTCCTGATTAAATCAAATAATAAAAATGAGTTTTATGGTTTTCTCCAAGATGGATTTCTATGTATATATTGTGTCCAATGTTGTTATGTGAATAATGTTTTATGTTGTGGTTAAATGTTTTAAATAGTGTAAAATTGTCTTTTATTGATTCATCCTCCCACTCTTAGTATAATTGTTAATAGAAAAAACCACTAAGAATATGGAGGATTATTGAAATAGTTGAAGAGGTGGGTGGCCACTAATATCCCCCTATATCGAGAAAAATAAAGGATTCAAACTTAGGTTCCTATGTAGATTTCCTAATAAAAGTTAGTAAAGTCATCTTGCTTATAGCGAACACAAGATGGAAGAATCAATAGGAAAAATCCAAAGAAAACAATTAGGAAAAAAAAGCATATACATGAAACCATTTGTATAGATATAGTCTTCATAAGAAAATAGAATAATTATTGTGCACAACCTACATGAAGAAATTTGAATAAAATATGTGGGTATTAATGTCCCAAAAATG
Organism: Pinus taeda; assembly: GCA_000404065.3. NCBI lineage: Eukaryota > Viridiplantae > Streptophyta > Pinopsida > Pinales > Pinaceae > Pinus > Pinus taeda. The sequence goes on along the minus strand of APFE031088591.1, from coordinate 166,175 downwards.
TATGTAGCCTTAGAAAATTGATAGGCATGCCATCAATTAATCACTTTTGACATTGAAGGTAACAATGAAAATAAAAGTATTGTTATTTTAATTGATTAGGGAGAAAATCATAGTTACATTTCCCTTAATTTGGTAGACCAATTTCTTTATGCAACCAACTCACAAATTAGAAGAAACAATAGATCAATGACTTGAGAAATAACCTCTTCGATGGGGCAACCTCCTTTACACCACATAAATCAACAATTCTTGGATGATACAAATGAGAATGCCTCCTTTCTATATATAGGAGTCTAAGGTATCACAATATAATTAGAGCTACAAAAAAATAATAATGTAAGGGCGCAACAATCACAATATTGGGCTTCTGTGGGGCAAAATAATAACAATATAGGGGCTACATTAGAACAATAATAATAATAAGGGGGCTATACTAACAACAAAATAAGGGGCTACACTAGTATTATAGGGACCTAACATGCCCCTCTCCTCCAAAAAAGTGTTGTCCTCAATGCTTGAGTAGTTTTGGATGCTTATGTATAAAATACTCAGCCCCCCATGTGAAATCTTCAATGGGAAAGTTCTTCCACCTAATAAGATACTATGAAATTGATCAACTCCATAGTTGTCAGACTCTTGTTTTTATGACTACTTCAGGCTCCAATATGACTTTTCCTTCCTTGTCATGTTTTGAAAATATTGTTTCAACTACGATCTTATCATCAACAACCATCTTTAATCATGAAACTTGGAAAACTGGGTGCAGTCGAGAAGATGCAAGAAGCTCCAACTTGTATGCCATAATACCAATCTTTTGCCACACCTTGTAAGGACCACAATACCTCGATGATAATTTATTATCCTTCTTAGAATTCTTGAGGGAGATTTTTTTGTATGGTTGTAGTTGTAAAAATATCTAGTCACCTACATCAAAACTTCTTCCATTGTGATGTTGATAAGCCTATTGTTTCTTTCGATTATGCATCAAAGTGAGGTTATCTTTTAAGTGTAGGAGAACTTATTATTGATGCTCGATTTGATCTTCCACTCCTTTAACCTTAGAATTTTATCTTAAAGATGATGTGATGGACATTGGATGATATCCATAAAGTGTCGTAAATGGGGTCATTTTTGCTCCAGTATAGAACCAAGTGTTATACCGCCATTCAGTGGGAGGTAACCGCTTGACCCATTATGTTTATTTATCAGATACAAAGAAACAAATATATCCTTCTAAACATTTGTTCACTATATCATTTTTCCCATCAAATTGAGGATGATAAGATTAGCTATGAGCTAATTAAGTACCAAGGCAAGAAAATAACTCCATCCAAAAATTTCCAGTGGAAATAGGATTCCTATCACTTACATTAATCTTTGGGTTTCCATGTAGCTTTTGAATTGTTTCCATAAATGTAGTAGCAATTACACTATCTTTAAAAGGATGGGATAATGCACAAAAAAGTGCATACTTGGTAAGTATATCCACTACCACCATGATGACACTCTTTCCTTCAAAATTCGGTAAACATATGATAAAATCCATTGAGACCTCCTCCCAATGTTGACTTGGAATGGATAAAGGTTGTAACAAACTGGGGGTCTTAATTGTTTAAATTTTATTTTGTTGGCTAACCAAACATTCTACCATAAACATTTGAATATCATATTTAAGGCCATCCCAAAAAAATCCTTCTTGACCTTGTCATATGTTTTTAAAAATATGTAGTTCCCTCCTAAAGGAAAGGTGTAGAATTCAAAAATAATATTTTTTTTTGAGTTGGGAACCCTTACATAGATATAAGCGATCTCTGTACCAAAATGAGTCATTTTTCTAGACAAATGTATCTGATGCATTGGGATCATGTTGTGAATTTTGAATGAGTGTCCACACTTCTTCATTATTATTCCATTCCTCCTTTACTTCGGTTATCTCGTCAAGTTGGATAATCGAAATGGAATAGATAAATGTGTACACATCCTCATCCCTTCTAGAGAGTGCATCTACAACAACATTTTTCTTCCCTTTTTTGTAGATTATTCAAAGTCATAACCCAACATATTAGTGACCCATTTTTGTTGCTCTTCTGAAGATAGTCTTTGTTCCAAAAATTATTTAAGACTATCATGATTCTTTGTTATCTTGAAGTGTCTTCGCATTAGGTAAGGGCGTCATTTCTTTAGGTCATGTAGTATTTCCAAAATTTCCTTCTCATTGATAGGTTTGTGTAAATAATTTCCCTTGATTGGACAATGTTCAAAAGAAATGGGTCTTCCTTCTTGCATTAAAGCTACACCAATTCCATTTCCCGACGCATCACATTCCACAATAAATATTTTTGTCAATTTTCGAGTAGCTAAAATTGGAGCTTGACACTTTTCCTGTTTAAGATGTTCATAGGGATTAGTTGCTTCTAGAGCTGAAAAAATACATATTTCTTCAGTAATGTTGTTAGAGGTGCTATTATTTTCCCATAATTCTTAACAAACTTATGAAAATACCCTACCAACCTGAGAAATCCTTGAAGATGCTTTAGGATTATTAGAATTTTCCATTCCTTAATGGTTTTAATTTTGTTAGAATCTACCTTAACACCAACATGAGACACAATATGACCCAAATATTCCACCTGCCATACCCCACAGAAACATTTGGAGGTTTTCACATATAATTGTTTCTCCTCCAACAGTTTGAGCACCATGTCAACATGTTGAACATTATGTTGTCTTAGGGGGTCTTGACCCAAGTTCAGAGATAGTTTCGCCAACCAACAAAACCCAACACTACTAGCCCTTTTAGTAACATCCTGCATAGCATAGGATGCAGTCGCACCTGAAGCATTATGTGGGGATGCACATACCAAGTTTTTGCATCAACGGACTAGTGTGATGTCTTCCAGTGCCTTGGATCTTCCTTCACAGATATCAATAGAATCTTTGATAATATTACCGCAACTCTATTGAAACAACATTTAGACCTTCGCGAAAGTCTTCGGTCAGTCCTTGCAGACCTTCAACAGTCACTTTACCTACTTACGCACATCAGAGAGAAATTCTAAATTGGTGTTTACGTAGATCTACTTAAGTTGTTAATAAACATCAAAGTAATCCCTATAGTCTTCGAGAAAGTATTTAAACATGCATTGCGTAAATTACTAAGACTTATTTAGGAGAATCATGGAGCATTAAATCAATATTTGATAAATCAAGTCATTCATTAACAACATACAACATAAACAGACATGAATAGAAATGCTTAGTAATTCTTCAAACACTTGTCTTTATTGATCTCAATTCATATATTACAAACCCAAAACTTCCCTGTCCAAACAACTGAAGGTGTCTGTGCACTTAGATGTCGAGTCTACCTAGGCTTCCATGCACTCAACTGTGGAACCTTTCTTTCTCTATTTAAGCACAGGAAGTAGAGCCTTCCTACCCTAGCTTCTTCAGTCAACCCAATTCCCTATCTTAGTTCTAATTATTCTTGTTACCTCTTCCATTTGCTAAGAATAACTATTTATATACTTCTTTCATACAATTCCATAAACGAGGACCATGGGTTAATCTCAAAAACTGACTCAAAACATATCCAAAACAAGGGGCTAAGCCCCTTTAACTCCTAATCATCTACACACTCGACATCCACAAATCGTGAAGGCTTTACATTATTTACAAAATTTCAACAAAATTTGGGTTATATTCATAGAAAACTAACCCAGGAGACCCCATCCCAACACATTATCCTTCCAAGGGTTGATGTAGATTAGTATATCATAAAAAAATACTGACACAAAATTTTGAAGGAAGGGTTTGAAAATGGAATTCATCAAACCTTGAAATGTGGAAGGTGCATTAGTAAGGGAAAAAGCCATGACCAAAAATTCATAATGACCTTCATGAGTTCTAAATTTTGTTTTTATAATATATTTAGTCTTCATTCTAACTTGATGATATCCTGAATGAAGGTCCATCATGGTAAAGTAAATTGCTCGATGTAATTCATCCAGCAATTCATCAATGACAGGAATGGGAAATTTATTTTTAATAGTGATATCTTTGAGCTCCCTATAATTTGGAGACATATTCCATGATCCATCCTTATTGTGTACCAATACTACTAGAGTAGAGAAAGAACTTTGGCTATGTTCAATTATACCTTCCTCTAGCATTTCTACAACCATAAGTTAGATTTCACTCTTTTGGGCATAACGAAATCTGTAAGGTAGGATGTTTGAAGGAATGCTTCATAAAATATAGTGAATAGCCTGACCATGATCATGAATAGGTGGGAGGCCTTTGGGAGTCTCAAATATTCTGGAATGATTGTCCAAGAATATTTGGAGATCTATATAAATAGATGATTTTGATGTTTGAACATCAAGTGAGAATAATTGTGCAATTATGCCATGTCCTTCTTTCTTCAAAATATTTTTCATGCCATTAGAATTGATTATCTTCATTGGTTTACATACAATGCCTCTTAATTCAATTTCCTTTCCTTCCCACGAAAATTTCAAGGAACTTTCTTGAAAATTAAAATCTATCTACTCCAAAGATTGTAATCCTTGGACTCCTAATACAACATCAACACCACCCATTGGAATGGAAAGCATTAGACTATTTAATACATATTCTTGCATTGTTAATTTCATATTATGACACTTCCCTAAGAAATTTATAGTTCAGTTGACAGCAATGGAAATATGTCAACCAATGGGATCTCCCTGACATGAAGTTCGAACTAGACCTCGCATCATTTGGTTTAGGAGTCCCATTTGATATAAAGGTCTAATTTCCAAATACTCAAAGATCTACCTTGGCTCTAGATATTAACACATGAGAGTGTTACACTGGTATATTCAAATAGCAAGGTAAGTGTGCCTGGTTAGTGCATAACATAACTGTGTCAAGGTTCTCTTACTGCAAAAACAGGGGGGAAAGTGAGCCTCTAAGTGAGAGGTAATAGTACCACCTAGAAAGAGACACACACAAACTAGGAAGGTTTTTCCATCATCCATCTGAATAGTCCATAATAGATGTGGACATGGTTAAATCAAAATTTCAAGGGAAGACCCATCCACAATCTAGCAGAGTATTCCACAACAGATGTGACAGTCATTATAACCAGTAAGAGAGGAAGGTATATCTAGTACCTTGTGGAGTAGTCCACAAGGATGAGACAATAGGGATGACAAATATAGTACATTCCCAATAAGGTAAGTACTAAAACAACCAAAATATTTCAATTATCTTAGTACATGTGAAACAAACATGGATTACAAATGTCGAAAGAATAGTCTTACAAACATCCGCAAGACATGCATGAAAATATGTTGGCCTGAACATGCTTCTATATTAAGAAAATGTTCCAAGACACATATGTACATCGTACATCACTATCCCCAGTAGTGGGACATTAGAACCATTCCTCACTCTCAAGGAACTAATTGAAAACTCTCTATGCTTCGTGGGAGGAGCCAAGGTGAAAATTCCTTGCTCATACAATGGGACAGGTATATATATCCAAGGGTAATGCTTAACCCTTGTGACACTTGGACTACCATCATGATCGTTCAACTTCCTATGAATTTTCAACTGACATGACTATTCATCTTCATTATGTGTTTGTTGGATTTTCACTTTACATTACATTCGGTTACAATAGATATGGCCCATAGTAGTGATGTGGCCTCGACAAATCATGACACAACTTGACATGACACTATTGACATGGATTGACTAGTTGTGCTGAAAATGTCATCATGTTGTTCTTGTTGAGTGATGGATGTGTTCATTGATGCACTTTGTCTTCACCTCTGCATGGCTTAATGCTGCAAGGTCTTCAACGGTCTTGGTCTTGTAAGATGGTTACATGCATTTGTTCCTTTCGCTTGAGCTTCTTCTGTCCATCCAACAACAAGTAAGTATTCTATCATGCTTGTGTCAGAAATACTCAGAGGGGGGGTGAATCAGTGTTTCATTTCAATTTTTACTTTTACCAATTAGATAAATTATATTTAGAACAAAAAATGAACAATAAGAATAAATTCATTTATTAATTTCTTCAATAAATCTAGTATAATATATGTAGGGCTCCAACCCTAGCTAAAGACAACAATATTCAATATCCCAGGCTCCAACTTGTATTTTCCAAGCACTAACTTGGACTTTCAAGGTTCCAACCTTGTTAATTCGGAGGAACCAACCCCAAGGGCTCCAACCCTATATCTATTTCAGGATCCGACCTGGTTTCTTGAGGATTCTGATCCTCTAGGGCTCCAAACCTATCCTCCAAGGCACCAACCTTGTCTTTTTGAGGCTCCAACCTCTTGGGCTCCAACCCTTAGCTTCACTTCATCAAGATGTGTTTGGATATACTTCATGGATCCCAATGTTTTCTTCAACGAGCCCTGACAATATTTTTTTTCACTATAGTATCTGTGTTCTATCATCAATGACAAACTTGATGTCTTCACATAAAGGTGTCTCTGTTGTCCTTCATGGTACCCAATCAATTTATTCAAGTCACCTCATGATGACATCAATAATGCATCATGGTCTTCAATAATCTTTAATAATTTGCTCCAAAAGGGTCTATGACAGACAATTCTTCAAGTGTTTTACAATGTTTTCAACCAAGGAAGTCTGCATACAATGTCCTTCAACAAGCTACTTCAACAAGACTCCAAGGACCCTTCAATAAAATGTATTGAAATGGTTCAAAGATCCACAAATCTAGGTCTTCAACACTCCAACAATATGTCCTCAATGCATAAGGTTAGGCTTGAAAGTCTTGCCCTAAGTGATGCTTTAATTATGCTTCAAGTGGTATTCTTAGAGCTTCCTTCAATGCCTCCGCATGGTTAATCATGTGCTTTCAATATAAATTCAATATTGTGCTTCCAAGGTTTGTTATGCACTTCAACCAAGGTATTCAAGAGAGTTTAACAAATCTTAGTTCTATTCTTCCAACCAAGGTCTAGAAGGTTTCTGCTGTAAAATAATCTCAAATCACAGGTCTAAAAGGTAGTCAAGTTTTACAGGGTCGAAAGTAGTGTCACTAATTCAATTCCACAGTTCTGAAGTGTATTCACTAGTTTATAAGTTTGAGGCACCACCATAGGTCTGAGCTTCTTCTCAAGTGGTTGTCATAGGTGGAAATTCAAGCTCTTGCACACTTCTGCCCAGGTGACAATTCCAACCAATCTGAGCTTAATGCAAACTATCTGAGCTCCTATGGGCTACAGTCCAATCATAAGTTTGAGATTTTGTACAAGTTTGACCCTTCACACAATTTTGAGCCACCATAAATGTATATTCCCCACAATCCAAGCTTTTATTCACTGATCTATCAGAGGAGAATATTCTTAAGTTTTCCAATTTGTGATTGTTGCTCGAGCTCCTACAAGTGACTACTCTTTGTCTGACCCATCCAAAAGTTAACCAAAAGAAACTATTTACGGTTTTGGTCTCCGTAGATCATTTATTCTACAGTTGACATGTCTGAGCTTTAATGGATAACCAAGATGACTATCTATCCGTTATTTAAGCTGGTTGGTATGAGGTCCGTCTCCTATAGGAAAACTTCCCGAGCCTTAAAATTATGGTCTAGATAGATTTGGGTTTAATCTCACAAGTACACTGAAGTTTGCTTCTTGATATCTGGAATAGTAACCCAATCAATTAGCCCAAACAGAAATCTCAACGTCCTCTTTACAACAGTCTGAGTTTTTATGCCTAAAAGGAATATCATTCTCCTTCAGTTCATGAGTTGTGAACATTTTCACTGCACTGTGCTTTCACCGAGACCAAGATTTCGTTGATAAGCTCGCAGGTGAGTTTTTTAGATGTGCAGTCGCATAATCTATTATTGTTTTAATTTCCTCACTGAATGTGATATAGAAATGAAATGTTATTTTACACATATTAATACGTATTCATGTTACGTATGTGGTGGAGTTGGCTTAGAGCCAACCAGTGCTCAATGTTTGGTTAGCCCACATGTGATGGTGGAGCCAACCTAGGATTAGCATATTTAACTTGAAATATTTCAACATATCCAATATGTTTTTTTTGTTTGTATTCATGAATGGTTTCATATGTATGTGTTAAATACATTTTTATTGTTATATATTTATATCATATAAATATAACATATATATTTATATTTGATATAAATATATGTATATATATATGTCTATTGATTTTTACCCCCTTTTTTGAATTCTTTAATATATTCTTCCATTTTAGTCATCCCTCAATTGTCAAATTAGGCTGAGGGTATTATCTAGGGTTTCATGTACTAGGTTTTGGGTTTGCTAACAAGGCCAGGGTTAGGGTTCCATAGTTTTAGGGTTAGCATAATATAGTCTAGGATTAGGGTTATTTATCACAAGAATATTTTCCTTCTCAACAATGCCAACAACTTGTATACACAAAAAGAAACCTTTAAGGTCACCAGAATAGTTTGCAACATGACATAACAACCAAACATTTCAAAAGATGACAATGAATCCAAGAAGCAAAGGGGAGCAAGAGATGTAGAGGAAATACATGGAATGACTTTCTCTAGTTGCAACCATGCATATTATTGAAGACAATATGATATGAAAATGATAATAAACCCTTCAAGCTACACTAAGAGGTGTATTTCGAAATATTCCCTTTGTTTTCCATACCTACCCTCAAAAGAGTTACACATCAGATGGAGTGTTCATGTGGTCCCAATATTCTATCATGCTTCCTTGGTCTACCTATGTTTCTCCTCAACTCCTTGAGAGTCATCTAGAATGTCATCCTTCTTCCTGGGCCATGAGAGACACAATTGCACAGTTTCAATGGGTAGGGACTGCTGTGGGAGGAGGCCCTGGGAGAACACATCAGTGCAATTTTGGGATGCAAGGAAGGTTGGATAGCTGAGGAACAAAAATATGGATTTTTAGGATCTAAGGAACTACTTTGGGATGAGGCCCTGGGAGGACGTATTTATGCAGTTTTTGGATGCAACGCATAATAGGTAGCTAAGGAGAAAACCACTGGAGACAGTGGGTTATGGTTGAGGGACGGACACTGGAGGAAACTACTGCGCATTTTTAAATTTTGAGGTAGGTTATGCTTTCTGTGCATCATGCAGTTCCAACAAGCAAGGGAAAATCTTCAGGGTTACAAATGCAAAGTGCACAGTTCAGGAAAGATAAATGAGGCTAGATCGCTAAGGAAATACCAGAATGTGGCTAAGTGTGGGATCAGTGGAACTGATGTTAAAAGTGATAGAACTTGACTATGATCACACACTTGAACACTTAGTGATACAACATAGACCATCCAGAACATATAACACATACTTCTCTTAATGCAACAACCATTGTGGTAGCTTACAACAAGTGTGGCTCCGATCATAGACTTTAAGAGGATAAAGGCGAAACTTATGCAAGAGTGCATGAAATGGGTGTGAAACATGCCTATGTGGTGAGGATAGCCCATTCTCACAAAATATTCCCCTTGAAGCAATACAAACTTCCCTTTGCATGACAGCCTATAATTGTCATGCCCAAAGATGACAAGTACTATATAAAGATAAAAGCATGAATGACTCTGAAGATTGAAGAGGGGAGCTTGAGATCATCAAATCACCAATAAGTCACTAAGGAATGATTGATCATAGGATCGATAATAGGCTCCAAAATTTGAGTATAAGCCATAATTTTGGACGGTGTTGTAACCACTACAATGCTTGGAGACACATTGGTTGAATTCCAACTTATCTGTCTTGGTTCATTTTAGTGCATTGCCTTGGTCCATCAAGGAGTATTGATTTGTCATGCAGATTACTTTCGCTTCTCCACTTGCTCCATGGGTAGACATGGTCTCCTTTGTATCATCTCAGTTGAACACAACATAAAATTTAGCTTGGTCATAGTGTTTTGGATTGGGGAGGGTCGTTTAGCTTGTGAACTTAAGATTTTCAAACTAAAATTTTTCATCTCTAGTGTTGCTCCACTCCTAGCAGGACTGGATAGTACCTTGATGGAGTCACATAGGAACATAAGCATTTCCCCATTACTAGCAAGCCTGGACAATACCCTGGTGGAGTTTCTTGCTTCACCTCTCTGCACAAGAATCATTTCTCTTCTTTTTCCTTTATTTTTTTTGAAATAGAACTGTGCATAGGAGCTTTTTTTTGGGGGGGATGGAAAAGGGATCTTGACATATTAAGAGTAGGAGAGGTTTTTCTTTCAGAGAAGGATATAAAGATCTCTAATTTAGGTTTTCTCATTTATATTTTCCCCTTCTCCATTTCTACTAGTTAGATAAGCTTGGACACACCAAAGCAGAAATCTGAGTATAGGCATGAGGTTCTTAGATTCGACACAGGTTCATGGTTGGCCCAAACATATCCTTATGGATGGATCATATTTTCCATCAAGACTTCATCGGTGAAAATTTATAACCAGACACAAATAAGAAAAACACAAGGTTAGCCAAGTTTTGCAGTGTCACATGACTCTTTGAACCTTAGCCACATACACATTCAGAAGCCAGGATGTAGGTCCAGGCACAACACTTATTCAAGTAGCAAACAAAAATGAAAACAGAGTAAAATGAAAGAAGACAAAGAACCAGGAAACCAAAATTGAAAGACAAGAGAACAAAATGACTAAGGAAAACATGATGTAAAATCAAAATAAGAAAACCAGGATGAACTACTAAGGACAATTGTAAGATGAGTGCAAGGAAAGGAAAACTAAGATGCAACTAATCCTACTCCTATCCTAATAGTCAGACGGTTGGTGTTATGTGTAATGAAATTTCCAGTGAATCCATCGTAGTCTTTTCTGACCTGCATCTGCAAAGAAATGAAATATTAAAACAGATAAAAAGTGATGTGCAATGGAAAATAGAAAAAATTGAAAAAATTGCACATGGGAAGGAAGGTCTTCCCTATGGCGAAAAGACGTGTCACAACCACTACTTTTACCCAATCCACATGCTTACTTTTTTTATGGATGCCAATTTTCAACAAATATGGAAGCCTCTTGTGAGTATGTCCTCATATGTTCTGAGCTTCTTAGCAAATGAGAGGAAGGATTGAAACATGCTACCTACAATAGAGCTTGCCAAGTAAGATTTTTCAAGCCATTTAATGATTGGATTGTAAAATTCATAATGGATTTATGAAAGTTTCCTGATCTTTGAAAAAATGATTTTTTTAATCCCGAAGCAAGATCATGATGGCAATCTTGTAAATAAAAATAGATTTGATCATCCTCAATTGTCATTTGAAGATAGTGAGGACCTGCCATAACCATCAACAAAGGCTGAAGTGCCTCACCTGCTTGATGGAAACTTGAAGAGAGATATGTTAAGCAATGAATATCAAAGAGCATGAAGCAATTGTCATCAACTATGATGATGGCAAAATGATAAGTCAAATGACAGTCATCCAAGATATAGAAATGATGAGATGAGCTAGTTGAGATGTCATATTCCCAGTTTCAAATGAACAAAGAAAAATCCATTTGAAAAATCTTGTGAATGCTCTGAAAAATCAAACCAAGTTCGTTGTGAGCTAGATATGATGAACCACCTTCCTGCAACCGATGACCAATTGTATAACCATGATAGTCATAAAAAAAGTTTAAAAAGGATGCTAGCATCGTGAATACGTGAAACCCATTGAGGCATGGTGAATGGAGAAGAACTTCATCTCTGTGATAGCTTGTGCTATCATCATCACCCAAGGATATTTCTGACGTGATGAGTGGATATATTTACAGTACAAGATTCATAAGAAGACCTAGGAGCTGACCATTAAGGAAGAATTCGATGAGTATGATTATGGGAAAATATGGTCTTTGAGATTATCAACTTCACAACTCCATGACTTTGTGAGAGATGAAGATTTCCAACCTGAGTTTGATGTAAGAGATGTGCATGAAGATGGATGCACTATAACATATTCGTGAATTTGGTCATAAGTGAAATTTTCAAAATTTGAGAGATTACACCCAGAAAACAGAACATCTTTCACATGTGAATTCATATCGATTGCAACCATGCAGATAGAAATATTGTGCATGGGAAACCATATTTGATTTGGTTCAGGTGGTTTACCATAGTCGCGAAGTCCTATCATAACCATCAATAGACATTGAAGATCCTCGACTCCCTAGCAGGTCCCAGAAGTTTCCATAATTCTAGAATCACATTTTAAAGATTGAACTAGATAATAAATGGCTTGAGGGTGGTTGTTGCTACTAATTTAAAAACTTCTCTTTGGATGGCAGCGATCTCAGTCATAGGTTTCAACAATAGTCATATTTCTTAATTGAAGAGGCTCTTCTGATGGTATGTCCAAATATAAATGAATCAGTGAGCTCACATGTGCAAGATTATTTGACAAGTTGTCTTCATGTAACATAAGAGATCATGAGGGGTGGCAATAGTCGTTGTTTGATTAGGTTGTTTTCAATTTTATCATGGATAGCCACACCCTCTTGTATCAATCGAGGAGATAACTCATCGGTTGGAGAAACAAAAGAGCATGATGTATCTTCACCGCATGTAGACACGTTGTGAATGCTAGGACACAAGGGAAAGTGAGTTGAAGAGGAAGTTTTGATATGGACATCTTCTTTGACTAGAACACATTCTACATATAAATTAGAATCTTCATGAGAAATTAGATGAGCACATGATGTTCTTGGGCATTCGTCATAGCATACGGACATGGATTTATCATCATTGGGATGACTACCACCCAAGGCTCAGGGTTGATTGAAAGAATTGACTGTACAAGATGTTTCATATAGATTAGCAGATTGAGAATCGTTCAAGAAAGGAAGCTCAATGCTTTGATGAAGATAATTTTTTAAACATAGAGGGAATATTGATAGTATCCTCACCTTTCTACTCCTCGCCATGTGTAATTTGATTTCTTTGCACCTAACTGCAATTTGAGCCAGTAGCTTGAGAATCAAAAGAATGTGAACAACTCATTGGTGAAGAAGATTGATCAAGATAGTCATGGTACATGGAGTCATTTTTTGTAGATTATAGAGAGTGGTAGAGATTGATATCAAATTCAAGACTTGAGTTATGAACGGTGATGTCCTCTTGCAGAATGGAGTGATTCTTCATAGCAGGTTTCATGGGCCATTCTAGAAGTTCCTCCATTGAAGCAGGAGAAGGATGAGAAGATGGGTTGGGGAGTTGATGTGTATATTTTTCAGCTTCATGATCACTGCAAGGGGTCACCCACATCAAGACTGGGAAAGGAGGAGGACAACAAACAAACGGTGTGGTGGGCTCCTCCTCTACAATCTGAGGTACCTCATGATCTGCAACAGTTCAAGAGGAAGCGAAATCAGGAGATTCATTGCATTGGGATAAGTGAACCAAGCATCTAAACTCTTGTCTCAAGAAATTTGAGTTCAGAATCTTGTCAGGAATTTCACATCAAAGGTGAAGGAATCAATCATTAAAGTGGTTATACTTATTGAAAGCTTTCATCGTCATCTTGGAAAACTGACTGAGTGAATCGATAGAAGTAATGGGTAATGTATGACAACAATGTTCAGCATGACCTTCTAATGTGAGGGTGAGTAATATAGCCCAGACATCATCAGAATTTATTTCCAGACAATGGAAAAGAGTCATAACTTGAAGCACATGCACACGAAAAGATGATTCACCCTCACCATTGAACTTCAACTTGGACAAGCCTTGAACAAATTCTAAAGGGATGGTATAGCTAGGCTTTCTAGAAAAACATCTCAGGATTATGATTTTAGGAAGAGCCATTTTAAATAAGAGATTCAAACTAGACTCTACAGGCACATCATGTCATCTCACCCTCCTTCTAGTGCCATTTTGTTGATGGTGCTGGAAGTTTATCAACCAAGGGGATCTCCCTGATATGAAGTCCCAGCAAGACCTCACATCATTTGGTGTAGAATTCCCATCCTGTATAAAGGCCCAGTTGCCAAATACTCAAAGATCTTATTTGGCTCTAGCTATCAGCACATGAGATTGTTATGTGGGTATCTTCAAACAACAAGGTAAGTGTCCCAGGTGACTGTGTAACGTAACAGTTTCAAGTTTCTCTTACTGCAAAAAGGGAGGGGAAAAGTGAGCCTCTAAGTGAGAGGTAATAGTACTACCCAAGAAGAGACACATGCGAACCAGGAAGGTTTGTGCAACATCCAGTGGAATAGTCCACAACAGATGTAGAAGCCATCAAAAACCAAAGTAAAAAGAAAGACATGTCCACCATCCAATGGACTAGTCCACAATGGATGTGACAATTGTTATAAAAATTAAGTGATGAAGGGTTTTCTAGTACCTTAAGGAGTAGTCCACAAGAGATGAGGCAAGAGTGATGACCAATACAACACATTTCCAAATAATGTAAGTACTAAAACAACTGTAATAGTTCAACTATCTCAGTGCATGTTAGACAAATATGAATTACAAATGTTGAAAGAATAGTCTTACAAACATCCATAGGACATGCATGAAAACGTGCTAGCCTGAATAGGCTTTTTTATTAGGAAAAAATTCAAAGACACATATGTACATGATACATCACTAGCCCCATTAGCGGGACATTGGAGCCACTCCTCTCTCCTCAAAGAACTGACTAAAACCTCTCTATGCTTCGTTGGAGGAGCGGAGGTGAAAATTCCTTGCTCATACAATGGGAGGGGCATATATAGCCAAGGGTAATGGTTAAACCTTGTGACTCTTGGACTACCCTCATGACCCTACGAATTTTCAACTAACATGACTCTTCATCTTCATTGTGTGTCAATTGGACTTTCACTTTACATTATATTCAGTTACAACAGATATGGCCAATAGTAGTGATGTGGCCTCAACAACTCTTAACACAACTTGAAATGACACTACTAATAGGGGTTGGTTAGCTATGGTGGCAATCTCAAGTTGTTGTTGCTTCTGAGTGATTGATAATGTCTTGGATGTGATTTGTTTTCACTTTCGCATGGCTTGATGTTGTGGGGTCTTCAATGGTCTTGGTCTTGTAAGATGGTTACATGCATGTGTTCCTTTCACTTGATCTTATTCCATCCCTCCAACTACAAGTAAGTCTTCTAGCATGTTTGCTCCTTCTTCATCCCATTCATCATCTCACCATGATCTGTCATAGTACCTATTTCTACATTTCACTCATGATGGAACAACATTAAATCCAAAACCTCCTAGTCTAAGAAGATGCATTTTCTTCCATCGACTGGGTCTGGGACAAATGGCAGGCCGAAAAGAGGCCTAGTAACTATGCATTGCATAATTCATAGTGACAGGGAGGGAGACTAGTCACTGAGACTGCATAGAGTACTATTCAGGGTTGGATGAGGATCACCAGGGTACAATCTTCGTTGTTGGTGAAAACTTCATAATGCCCACAAGGGGGTAGGATTATGCAGTTGACATCACCAATGGTAGTTGTAAGGTGGCACCCTGAGGGACACCTATATGTATTTTTTTGAGGGAAGACAAGACAAGGCAGCAGAGGGACTAGAGAGGATAGTTCTATTTAGGTTATGGGAGCATTGAGTCCCGACTAAATAAGGTCACTCAGAGGAAATATCTACCCAATTTTTAGGAGTAGTGTAGGCTCAGGTCTCTATGCATTGCAGGGTTCCAGGAGGCAGGGAGGAGGCATGATGACTAATCTTGCGAAGTGAATAGTTCAAGTCAGGCTTTGAGGGAGTTTCTACACAATTCTAGGAAGGAAGGTAGACTGCTCACCTTTGATATTGCACAATACAATTATCTTGGGGGGCAACCTCAAACATTATACAGTTATAGGAATTTGAGCAGCAACACTAAGGGCTAATATTGGGGAATGCAGTTTGTTTGGTGTTCGGTGAATTGGAGTTGTCTCGGTGGCTATACTTATGGAAATTTTTCATCATCATCTTAGAAAACTGACCAGATGAATCGATAGAAGCAATGGATAATGTATGAAACCAGTGTTCAACACAACCTTTGAATGTGAGGGTGAGTAAGATAGCCCAGACATCTTCAGACTTTATTTGGAGACTATCGAAAAGCTTCATAATTTGAAGCACATGTACATGAAAAGATGGTTCACACTCACCATTCAACTTCAACTTGGACAAGTCATGAATAAATTATGAAGGGATGGTAGAGTTAGGATTTTTAGAAAAATATCACAAGATTATGATTTTGGGAAGATCGATTTTAAATAATAGATTCAAACCAGACTCTATGGGCACATCCTGTCATTTGGCCCTCCTAGCACCATTTTGTTGATAGTGTTGGAAATCCATCAACCAAGGGGATCTCCCCGATATGAAGTCCCAACTAGACCTCACACCATTTGGTGTAAGAGTTCCATTTGGTATAAGGGCCCAGTTGCCAAATACTCAAATATTTTCCTTGGCTCTAGTTGTCAGCACATGAGAGTGTTACATTGGTATCTTCAAACAACAAGGTAAGTGTGCCTGGTGAGTGTGTAACATAACTATGTCAGGGTTCTCTTACTTCAAAAAGGTCGAAGAAAAGTGAGCCTCTAAGTGAGAGCGAAGAGTACCACCCAGGAAGAGACAAACACGAACTAGGAAGGCTTGTCCGGCATCCATCACAATAGTCCACAATGGGTGCAATAGCCATTAAAACCAAAGTACAAGGGAAGACTCATCCCCATCCAGTAGAGTAGTCTACAACATATGTGACAATAATTATAACTAGTAAGGGAGGAAGGTTTGTCTAGTATCCTATAGAGTAGTCCACAAGTATGAGACAATAATGATGACCTATATAACACATTTAGAACAAGGTAAGTACTAAAACAAGCGAAATAATTCAACTATCTTAGTACATGTGAAACAAACACGAATTACAAATTCCAAAAGAATATTCGCACAAACATCCATAAGAAATGCATGAAAACGTGCTGGCCTGAACACACTTCTGTATTAAGCAAAATTTCCAATACACATATCTACATCATACATAACTAGCCCCAATAGTGGGAGATTGTATCCACTCCTCACTCCTCAACGAACTAACTAAAAACTCTTTATGATTCATGGGAGGAACCAAGCTGAAAATTCCTTGCTCATACAATGGGAGGGGTATATATAGCCAAGGGTAATGCTTGACCCTTGTCACTCTTGGACTACCCTCATGATCATTCAACTTCCTATGAATTTTCAGATAACATGACTCTTCATATTTATTGTGTGTTCATTGGTCTTTCACTTTACATTACATTCAGTTAGAACATATATGGCCTATAGTAGTGATGTGGCCTTGACAACTCCTGACACAACTTGACATGACACTACTGATAGAGGTTGGTTACCTATAGTGGAAATGTCAAGTTTTTATTGCTGCTAAGTAATGGATGTGTTCTTGGATGTGCTTTATCTTCACCTCTGCATGGCTTGATGTTGTGGGGTCTTTAATGCTCTTGGTCTTATAAGAGAGTTACATGCATTTGCTCCTTTCGCTTGAGCTTCTTTCGTGCATCTAACTCCAACTAAATCTTCTAGCATGTTCGCTCCTTCATCATCTCACCATGATATATCATTGTACCTATTTCTTCAATTTACTCATGATGACACAACATTAAATCCAGAACTTCCTAGTCTAGGATGATGCATTGTTTTCCATGGACTCGGCCTAGGATAGATGATAGGCTGGTAAGAGGGCCCTGTAATTGTGCATTACATAGCTCCAGGTGGTAGGGAGGGAGATTGGTTATTGAGATTGTGCAGACTGCAACTCAGGATTGGATGGGAAACTCCAAGTCACAGTCTTCACTATTGGAGAAAATTGCACAGTTCCCACTCGGAGGTAGGTTTACACACTTGAGGTCACCAGTGGTAGCTACAATGTGGGACCCTGAGTGACACCTCTATGCACTTTTCTGAGGGAAGAAAAGACAAGGCAATAGAGGGACCAGAGAGAACAATTCTATGCAAGTTTTGGGAGCATTCAGTCCTGGTTAAAGGAGGTCACTGGGAGGACATCTCTACATAGTTTCTAGGAGCACCACAGGTTCTAGTCTTTGTGCATTGCAAGGTTGTAGTAGGTAGGGAGGAGACTTGATGACTGATCTTGTGAAGTGTGTAGTTCAGGTTAGGTTTTGAGGCATTTTTTGTGCATTTCTAGGAAGAAGAGTGCTCAACTTTGGGATTTCACAATTCAACTATCATAGGGGACAACCTCAAACACTACATAGTTTTAGGCATCCAAGCAGCATCAATGAGGGCTAAGACTGCAAAATGCAGCTTGGTTAGGATCTGGTGAAGTGGATTTGTTCACTGGGAAGAATTTTTAGAAATAAGCTAAGTGTGGGAGGCAAGTGAACTTGTGAGGACTTGGCATTGTGATCACACACTTAGCATACTTTGAAAACATGACAACATAGAATAGAGGGACAACAAGAAAAATCATTGCCTCTATGAGACTATCTAGAGTTAAAAGCTACAAGTCTGACACTTGGGATAGACATTTGGAAGACACTGACGACACTTGTGTGATAGTGCTTACAACTTTTTGTATGAGTGTGATATGTGTTTACATGGCTAGGACAACTTGTATACATAAATACCAACCTTCATGGTCACTAGAACAATTGCAACATGACAAAACAACCAAACATATCAAAAGAAAACAATGGATCCAAGAAGTGAAAGCGAGAAAGACACATATAGGAAACACATGGAATGACTTTCAATGCTTCAAACCATGCATGTTATTAAAGACAACATGATATGACAATGATAATAAGTCCTTCAGGTTACAGTAAGAGGTGTATTTGGAAAGATGTGTTTTTTTCCATACCTATCGTCTAAAGGGTTATGCATCAGATGGAGTCTTCATGTGGTCCCAAACTTATATCATACTTGGTCTACTTATATTTCTCATTAGATCCTTGAGATTCATCTAGCATGTCATCCTTCTTCCTGGTCCCTGAGAGACACAATTTTGTAGTTTCAATGGGAAATGAGTGTTGTGGGATGAGGCCTTGGGAGGACACATCTGCACAGTTTTGGGATGCAAGGCGGACTGGGAAATTGAGTGACAAAAAAGTGTAGTTTTAGGGTTCAAAGCACTGCTATGGGATGAGGCACTAGGAGGATAGATTTGTGAAGTTTTTGGGTGCAAGGCATACTAGGTAGTTGAGGAGGAAAACTGTGCATTTTCTGGAGACAGCGGGTTCTAGCTGAGGGGAGGACACTGGAGGAAGCCACTGTGCAATTTTGAATTCTAAAGGAGGTTAAGAATTTTGTTCATATAGTTCCAAAAGGAAAGGGAAAGTATTGAGGGTTGGAGATGCGAAGTGCGCAGCTTAGGAAAGCTAGATGAGGCTAGGTTGCTAAGGAATCTCCAGAATGTGGCTAAGTGTGGGATTAGTGGAACCGATGTCAAAAGTGATAGAACTTGACTATGATCACACACTTGAACACTTAATGATATAACATAGACCATCCAAAACATATAACACATACTTTGCTTAATGAAACAACCTTTGTGGTAGCTTACGACAAGTGTTGCATTAGTCATAGACTTTAAGAGGATAAAGGAGAAATTTGTGCAAGAGTTCTTGAAGCAAGACAAACTTCCCAAAATATTCCCATTCTCACAAAATATTCCCCTTCAAGCAAGACAAACTTCCCTTTTCATGACAGGCGATAATTGTCATGCCTAAAGATGACATTTACTATAAAAGGATAAAAGCATGAATGACTATTAGGATCAAAGAGGGGATCTTGAGAACATCATCTTACCAATAAGTGACTAAGGAATGGTTGATCATAAGATCCATAGTAGGCTAGAAAATTTGAGTACAGGCCAAAATTTTGGAGGTTGTAGTAGTTGTTACAACAAGTTCCTCCATTTTCAACCATCACTTGACACTCTAGTGTTGGATATAGAAAGCAATTCAATTCCTTGACTATCTTATAATGAATAATTTTTTGGGTACGAAAAGAATTGATCAACACTATCACCTTTTTATCTTGATAACTCCTTCTATATTGAGAGTTTAAGGAGTGATGATCCTTACCAATGCATTATAATATATGGTCAGATTCATTTCTTTTTTCCTCTATGGTTGGCTCCTCATGTATATCATCTTATTTTGATGTTTCTAGTTCCTTTTCTTCCTCCTCTTCACAATCTATGTAAAATAATTTCTTCTCAACCACTTATGACCCTTAGTGTATTTTCTATCACAACTGTAACAAATCCTTTTTTCTCTTTTCTCCACTAGTTGTTATGGTGTCAAGATTGTATGTTGTGGAATGATAGGAACAAAAACACTTCTATATTTATAGTTGTGAGTAGTAGACTTCCTTGTTGCCATAATTTTGTTTTCAACTTTTATTTCTGCCTTGAATGCCTTCTCTAATGAATCAGATTCCCAAAGGTGAATCTCATGTTCAATTTTATCCTTTAAAGTCCCTATGAATACATCAATCTTATGCTCCTCTGGAATATCATTTACCATTACATTCCATCTTTGGAATTTCTCAATGTGCTCCACCATTGAACCCTTTTGTTTGAGATTTATCAATTGGCTAAAGAAGGTATTTCTCTTTGTATCCTCATAATTTGATACCAATTATTCTGCAAACAATTTCCAACTAATAATTGATTTACAGAAACAAACCCTCTATATCACAAAAACTGATTGTGTTCTAAATATAGAGATGCAATGTGCACCATTCGCGTGTGTGGTACATCATGTAGATCAATGAATTGCTACATTTGTAGCATCCATGTTACTCGGTTCTTGCCATCAAACTTCATCGTATTGACATTTGGAATCTGGATGGTTTTCAATCCAAATTTAAAGTCTCTAAAATCATGATTAACATTCCATTTGTTCTAATCATGAGTTTCATGGAATACCTTTTTGCGATTACGAAGCATTTCTTGTAGCAAGTTTGTTAAACCTTCCTTCAAACCTTCCATGTATTCTTTTAAACCAATATTCAAACCATCCATATTAGCTTCAATGTCTACTTTTAATCCATCCTTCAAACCTTCAATCTTATCTTCTAGACCATTTTTGGTTACTCTTTGTGAGAGAGAAATTTGTTGCACTTGGTCTCATAATTCTGATATATCATGTTGCATATCTTCCTCTTCTTCATACGCCATAGAAGAGATTTATGGCTTCTTACTAAATGTGTCCATTTTTTGTTTCAATTAGTTTTTAAATCAAATAATGATATATATGCTTCACTATTCCCTTTCAATCACGTCAAACTGACTTTTCAAACAAAAGTTATGCAAAATTTAAAACAAATACACACCTTTTTCTTGTATTTTAGGAGCCTGATATTGAAACTATTGTATCTCTGTAATCTAGGATCTCCAAGGTATGACATTAATTTCTATGGTATCCCTCCGAGTCTTCTTTCTAACACCACAAGTCAGAGCAAGATTTTCTTTTTAATATAATTTTATTCCCAATTTGCCAAGATGACTTGATTATGGAATGGTTCAGTAGAGCAAACTTTTAAGGAATGCCATGTGTCATTGTTTCAACCTTTGGCCCTAAAAATGATATAAGAAAAAACACATTCCATTTAATTTAAGAAACGTTTTACGAAATTCAATTCTTATGCTTGTAGAGGAAGTTATGACAATTTTCCAAAGGTCACATGTTTGATAATGAATTCTAGAGAATAAAGAAACCCTAACCTCTTATGACCATATCTCCAAAAGTATAGTGAACCAACATTTGATGTTTTACAAGAAGTTCATCAAGATCTTTTCTCCTCATTGTTGCAATTTCAGCTTTTGAACCTTTGTAGAAAATGTTATAGTGAAAATTCCAAGATGATTTGTTTGTAGCAGTGGAACCCTAGAATCCAAACCGCTCATACCAAATGTTATGCGACTAGATCAAAAATTAGAAGAAAAGATATATCAATGACTTGAGAAGTATCCCTTTCTAGCGGGAAACCCCTTTTACATCACATAAATGATCAATTCTTGGATGATAGAAATGACGAGGCCTCTGTTCTATCTATAGGAGTCTAAGGGATCACAATATAATCAAGGTCTCCATAACAATAATAAGGTAAGGGTACAACAATAACAATAGTTCGATTCTATGGGAACAATAATAAAAATATGGGGGATACATGGGCACAAAAATAAAAATAAGGGGGCTACAATAAAAATAACAATAAGGGGCTACACTAGTATTATAGGGACCTCCCAAGTTTCATTTGAAAAAGTGTAATTATTGGAAAACATGTTTGGTTAAACTAGCTACTAGAACCAAAATGAAACTCAACAAAATTGTTAAATTTTTCCATTAAATATGAATGGTTACAACATATTCTAGGTTTATACTCTTACATCAAAATGTGTCCTCTTTCGAATGGATTATCTAGATGTGTACCATGTTATCCTAGACTATCATAACAATACCTTTTGTTTAGCATAATGAAGGAAGGAAGATGGTCATGAAAGGACTTTTGAGGCCTATATTATAAGGATGTTTCATTCTTAGAGAAAAAAAAAAGATTCTTTAGGAAAGGATACCAATTGTATGTAACTTATGTGAAAGTATGAGCCAAGGGAAAAAGTCAAAGTCTTAAGGACTTCGTAGTGTTGTAGGAGTATGAAGATGTATTTTAGGAAATAAAAACTTTACCACAAAAAGGGATGTTTATTTATCTATTGATTTAAGGATTTATATAGAATGAGTATACTTAAATTGAAGGAGATAATAATGCAACTAGGAGAATTGTTAAAGGGGCATATATGCTCAGGTGTCCCACCGTGGAGAGAACCAACACTCTTCAGAGAGGAGAAAGATGAGACATTGAGGTTATGAATTAAATTTAGGAAGATAAACAAAATCAATATGAGTAATAAACATCATGTACCTATAATTGATAACTTGTTTGATTAGCTAACATGAGCAAGTATCTTCTCAAATATATATTTGAGATCAAGCTACCATCAGGTAAGGATAAATGAAGAAGATATGAACAAGAGAACTTGTATATTTTCATATGTACACTATGGCTTTGTGCTTGTTCCACTTATAAATATATAAAATCACTAAATATAATTTGTAATCTACTAATAACTAGTCTATTTAGAAATTATGTGGACAACTTTCTCACTGTATTCATATATGATATTCTTATTTATTTCAGGTAAGGAGAAGAGAATGAGTAACACCTTATATTAGTACTACAAGTGCTATGAGAGCATTGATTACACACCAATTTAAGAAAATGTATATTTCACTAGAAAAAAATCCATTACTTGGGATACATAATCTTGAAAGAGGGGCAATAAAATGATCAAGAGAAATCAAAGTTACTAGAGGATGGCCAACATCAAAGAACATAATTGAAGTAAGGTAATTCATGGGACTTTCTACATACTATAGGATACATGTTGAAGGATTCTCCAAGATTATTCATCTCATTACATCTTTACAAAAAAATGAATTAAATTTGAATGGACACTATAGTTGAAGAAAGATTATAGTGATTGAAAGTATTAATTACTAGTGGACCTATTCTCAATATTGTTGATCTAAACGAAAATTTGGTGGCATCGAAAAATGCGTGCAAATAGGGCTTCAATAGATATATTATTCAAAATAGACATGTCATTTGCAAAAAATATTTACACATCACTTAGAGTTTGCTACCATGGTGCATGCATTGAAAATATGGAGGAATTACTTAATGGGAAGAAAATTTGAGTTAAGGATATACAATAGTGGTCCAAAATATTTATTTAAATAGTGAACTTTGAATGTCAAACAAATATTGATAGAAAAATTTAGTGGATATGAATTTTTTGTTAAGCATTGATGATTCAAGGAATTGGCTCCTTTTATCGCTTTGTTGATTTAATTTTAACCATTTTACCTTTTAGCAAACCATCATAACCATCCTTTTTGCATTTGTTTTCCATCATCCATACATATAAATGTTATTCGAGCTACAAAGGTCGCAAGCAATATTTTCAGAGGTAATATGTCCATTATTCTATTATTTTATATGTTTCTTTGTAAAAGAAAGCTAAAATGTGAAAGTTGTATAATTTTAAATAATACATAGTTGTCCTTAAGTTGTGTAGCAAGATCATAGGTTGGATTAACTTAAGGAACATATCAACAAGAATAATAATTGAATCATGTGGCTAAAACCATCAATATGGTTACCTAACACTCAAGCACACTAATGTGGAAGATGTGTCACTGTTACAAGATAATGAACATTCTAATCAACAGGATAAGTGGTGAACAATTATGTAAGGAATCATGGTGGAGCATTGTGGAATCCTGATATAGAACCATGGTAGGTATTGTCACATCATGGTAGGATCAAGAGCTAGATAATGGGATCTGATGGCTAATATTAGGATCATTAAGATCCATACATTGTTACACAACAAGCCAGAGTCTTATACCCTTATATATATTATAGAATTAAAACTCCAAGTCATCATATCTTGTTATTATTTAAAGAAGAATACTTTTGAAGACAATTTCTACTATTAGAGACTATATAAATTGTAGTTTTGCTCATAAGATGGAGGATGGAATTTAAGTATATTATATTAACTCTTTGTTTTTAATATAATTTGTAGACCACTAGATTTATATCATTATTTTTTGTAATGTATATGTGCCTCAATTAATATTTAGGCTAAGTTTTCTTAAATCATGTATGAGCACTAAAAGGGCCCCTTGTGCCAAGATGTGCACCACTTTTTAGCAACTTTACAATGTAGTTTGTTTTGTTTTCTTAACTTATATAATTCTCTATTTTTCATATCTTAGTGCTTTTTATTTTCATAGATCAGATAATGCTCTATTTTCCATAGCATAAACAATACTCTATTTTCAATACAGTTCATAATTCAAGTTCTTGAAAACTAGTCTCAACATGAATTGGGACTTAGGAATTAGAAAATTTATTACTTAGAGTTATTTACAATGTCCTTTGAATGAATTTCAATTTCAGCGATGTGAATGTCAATTTATTTTGTGCGCCATTATAATGAAGGTTGATCACATGAATCTTCTGATTCAATATGAATTAACCTTTAAAGGCTACAAATGATCATACCTGAGAGTTTTATTGTTAAAATCATTATAATTACCTACATGGAATGATGATAGATAAATTATTTAGAAAAATAATTATATTGAGATAGCTAATTGTCAATGTCTTTCGTAGATTAGCATTTAGTTCAACTACCAATTTTTGTTACATAAATTAGAATCTAATTCCTTTCGTATATTTTGCTTTACATTTTATAAGTTCACAAAATGATATTGATAATATTTAAATGTTATGGAATTCTACTACAGTTGAATTGACTAAAATCCTATCAAAACAAAAGACAAGAAGGTTGTTGATGCACTCAGCAAAATAGTACATGCAGTCAGTGAAATAACCATTAACTTGTGCAAATTAAATTTAAAGAATATAATTTTGGAAGTCATTAGCTTAGATGGTGATTAAATACAAATAAAATATATATGACAAGAAAATATACAATTGACATAAATATTAAAAGATGAAATTATTATTCATAAAAATAGTGTATGTTCCTCATTCTTATGAATTATGGAGCCTAATATTAAAACAAATTCATAAGGTTCAATATCTTGGGCATCATGGTTCTAAAAAGGCAATTGCATCAATAAGAATCCAATACTTTTGGCCAGAAATAAGGACCAATGTAATTAATTAACGAGGTGTATACACTTTCCAAAGAGTAAAAGCTAATCATAAGCATCAAACAAGTTTATTATGACCATTGACCATTCCAATGATTGGTAATAATTGACTTTATAATTAAATTTATTAAGAAAACATGATTAAATAAAGGAATTGATGGAAAAATTGATAATGGTTTCCCATCTTATTGTAGTTAAGTTGAGTCATGGAGAAGATAAATAGTATAAATTTATATAAAAGATGTTTCTAGGTTGCATGTAGTACCTAATGGAATTGTTTAGGAATATGTTTATGTGTAGTTCCAAATATCACTTCCATATTTTGTAATGGTTTATTTGAATTATTTGGAACAAGCGTGAATTTTAGTATAGTGTATCACCCACAAACATATGGAAATACCAATAGAGTTAAGAAAGCAAGTAAAGATATGTTGAGAATGTACGTGATGGAAAATCCATATAAGTGGGAAGAATACTTATACTTAGTCTAATTTTCCTACAATAATGGGTATTAATATTCATTAAATTTGAACTCAATTTGATGCTTTATATCGTATAAGGTGTGATTATCCAATCAATTTGGACAATCCAATAGATCGAATAGTACTTTCCTAGGATTTATGAAGCAAACAAAAGGGAAAACAGTGAAGATCAAGAATTTTTTTATGCAACATATGAAAAGAAAATGATTTATGGAGGTATTTAATGTAGAATACCAATGGGATTTAAAATTGTTGAACATATATCCTTGAAAGTGAAAGAAAGGAATAACTCAGTGAAATTTGGAATTTGCACCAAGTTTCTAGCCAAATTCTATGGTTAATTTTAGATATTGGATGGAATAAGTCCATTTGTATACATAATTTCATCAATTTCTTCCATAAAAATAGATAATGCATTTCATGTGTCATTATTGAAAATGTATATGCATGATTTTAACCATGCTAATGAATGGACCTTGATTTAGGTAGATATAGAAGGAAAGTTTTATGTCTAGAGAGTGTGCCTACTAGATAGGAAGATCATGGTGCTCTAGAATAGATTCATAGTGTGGGTAAATTTTCAATGGAAACACTATGTCCCTAAAGAATCAACTTGGGAAATAGAATATGTGGTATGGGAGAAGTACCAAGAGTTCTCATTTTGAGATTTTAATGTAAAAAATTATTGCATCTCATGTTGATGTGTAGTCAGGATAGTGCATGAATTAAAGGGGGGGTGAATGTAACACCTTATTTTTAATTATGGGATTGGAAATATATGTCTTTGCATATGATGAAATTCTAAGATTTAAAACATGTAATATGTAATTATTGTATAATGAAACCTAATAATAAAAAAATATATCACCAACTACAAAAATATAAAGGACAAAAGCTTTCCAGGACCAAAGGGGTATAAATCCAAATAATTGTTTTTTTCCTATCCCAATGTTCTTTATCTTACATTATCCTAAGTAATATCAAACTCGGGATGGGTTTCCAAGTGATATATGTGAGAGCCTTATGAAGACACATGATGAGATATTAACATGAAGATATATTACATGTATTTTTCATATGGAAGGGTGTTTTTCTATATTTATTCCTAAAGTTTGTTTGGAGAACTACCATACTAATATATTATTGGCATCTTGATTATGAATTATATGTGGTAATTAATCCCATATGCATGAAAATTTATTGTCATAGAGAGAAATTAATGATAATTGAGAATACGAGAGTTCCTGGAAAAAATACTTTTTGGTGAGTCTTTTCTAGCACATAGGAAGGATGTGTGATATACTAGGATGCATAGTAGAGAGGGGTATATTATTCTTAGATTGTGTGGGATGAAATAGAAAGAAATGTGATAGGTCAAAATAGATATGAGTGTTATCAAACTATGATAATAATTGGGAAATTGACATGTGTGAGAGGATTTGATCCAACAACAAGAAGTGTTTCCCTTATGGACTCCTAACCATAGCTTGGGAGTGGACTTCTTATAGAAAGGTTATAGCAAACACAGAGACTATTGATGTATAGAACATCCTTCATCTTCAATGAGTTGGTTATTGATTTCCATAAAGATAAGTGTTCATGGTTTATTGTAATTTAGATGAATTTAATACTAATGTTATTGATTGAATGTGTTTCTCGATGTTTAAGTTGACACCTTGATTGATTGTCTTATTGTTAGTTGAGTGTAGAATCATCTACATGAGCTTGAATTATCATGTATATGTTCATTAATATATACCATGGAACAATGATGAGATAGATATCATAGTTATAAAAATATGGATTTCAACCTAGCTAGATCTAGAAGGGAGGGCATATGATAGAATGCTACACGAGCATTAATTTTTAATATGGTTGATTCTATTACAAAGTGGTATCATAGCAAGGAGGTACAATAGATTTTTTTTCAAGAACAATCTCATATCTTGAGTAGGGAATAGAGGGTACTATGTATGTTACAAAAGGGACTTTTTATTAGAATTATGAGCATTAATTTTAGTTATGAAACAATTTCATCCATATTCCTAAAGAATTTTGTGTTTGTGTTTCTTTCGACTAGTCTTTGTTGCTCATCGCTTTTCAAAATTTCAATAGGAATAAATATGACATTTCTATATTTTTTTCATGCTTGTTTATATATGTTCTGACGTTTGTCATTACATTATGCTAAGAATATTCATATGTTGTTGTAGCATCCAATGAAAGTGTAGTTTCACCTCAATTATTGTTAGTTGCTTAGAAATTCCTTCAATTGATGATTTAATTAATAATATTTTACTTATACTTACATTTATTCAGGTTGGTTCAATCTCTAATATAGGATTATTTGTTTACTCAATTCCTCAATGGAATAAGCAAGATGATTTTCTTTATATGACTACATTGCACATTTCATATTTCACTCCATATTATAAATAAAATCAGAAAAACAGTAATGGTATTCAAGCCACAATATTATGGTTTTATCATTTGAAAGGTCAAAATTTATAATTGGGGTCTTCCCAAAAGTGAATCCATGAGGTTGACGAAGAGATTTATATTAATAATTAGTAGAAGCAAGAAAAACACAATAATTGGAAGAAAATGATTTATGTCATCTTTGAGACATTGAATTGATCTAATGACCCCAATTTATAGTGCATGAATTTAACCATTGAAGATATAGATCCCACTGATAAATCATTAGTGGATCATGTCAATAACTCATAAAATAGAATAATTAACTCACATTCATGTCATCTCGAAAAAACATTATTTTCTACAGAATCGTAGTCGAAGATAACCACATCAATCACAAGTATTGATAATTTTACTAGTAATATAACAATAATTGGTATCATCTTTAATATAAAAATATTGAAGTAAGCTCTGATGAATAAATGCCGAAAAAAGTTCCAATATCTAGATCGCAATAGCTACATGTATGAACATTTCCCATGAAATACTGAAATAATTGTTGTTCATCTACTCAAGACACTAGTTGATATGCTAGAATTTCTAAATTCTAATTAATTTTTAATTGGGATAAGTCTTTGAAACTCAAATCCTAATTATCTTCATTGATATATGATATTAACAATTATCAAGTGAAAAGTGAGGTTTGTTAAAGGGATCTAAGTTTGATATTTCTATTTTGTATGTGATGGTTTCATTAGGTGACTTTTATCGCTTTTATTTTAGCACAAACTAATTTTTTTTTTTATACTTGTATTTTTGGTTTACCATTAACAATTTTCAGTTAAGCAATGTGGTGATTATGGACTACCACTAACCATGTTCACTCCCCCCTTCAAGGAAAGAAAATTCAATCATCATACTCAAGGTGTGAGCTAGTACCTTTTGGTCAATGCTATCTCCCATTTTAGATGCAGAGAGTACCATACTTTATCTGTATTTTTTTTAGTGAACATATAAAATTAGATTAGGGTCATTCCAAAAATCATATGGAATAATCGTTGAAATTATTTTTTTCAGTCATTTCTTCATGCAGTTGTGCCTTTACCTTTTTATTGATTAGATGGTAAGACTTATGCAACTTCTTTACTTGTTCATTTCATACCCTCACATTTTTTATATAGGTGATTTGTCTTCACAAAGTGGAATAAATAATGGAAACAAAATCATTGATTTTTCATATGTCTAACCCTTTTATAATAATGATGCTTATTACTAAGATTATAAATATATTAAAACAATACCACATTCACAAAACAAACTAGTTTGGAGTATATGGAATTTATTTTATTTCTCATATCCCAAGATATTTGAATTCTCTTTGAAGGAAAATTCTTCCAAAGGTTTGACCAAAGTCTGGGAAAGGTAATTTTGTAACTTTTCTTTTTAGGTTCTTGATTTCTTCTTCTTCTCACTTGTCTTAAATAATTGTTTCATTCGTCAATTGACTAAATATTCCATATCCAACAAGTATTCTATGCAGAAATATCAGCCATATTCATTATGTATTGTGTGTCACAAGTCATATCACGTGTTGCATCAATATTTTGGAAAAGGTCCTTTATATATTATTTTTCATCAATCTCTTAGATAATCTTCTATACTCACAAATTACAACAACATTATCGATGAGTTCATGTGTATCTAAAGTTGCATTGGTATTTTTCATCTAGTCCTCCATGGCACAAATTGCATCAACCTTTTCTATGTGGTTATTTAGTGTAGATGTTGCGTCAATCGTTTACCTTCTATTTATTTTATCTCAAATGGATCAATCAATTGATCCTTCAAATCTATTTGGATTTGAATACCAATAAACGAATTATACAATTCAAGTTTGTATTCTAGTAATTCCTTGTTAGGATATTCCGACACATAGGAAATAGTTAAGTATAAATTGGTCTAGTGTAGAGTTAGGTAAAGCATGTTTCTTTACTATGTACTTTGTAACTTACAATTCGAGAGTCACGATATGTTCTAGGCATGAAGTGATCTAACAGTTCATTTTCTCCTCAGAATTACTCACACTTGATCTATGGCTTAGCACCCAATTGCTCCATGATCTCTATTTAAAGAGCATGGAGGGTCATTTGTACGATGATTGTTCATGAGAGAAACTTATGTAAATTTTCTTTCTTTTATTAATAAATTTTCTGAAGTGGCCGCATTGGCTTAGGCTGTGGATTGTTTCCCTCTTTGAGACTTTTTACCATGTCAAGAATATTGGTGTATTTATTTGTGATCTATTTGTGAGTGGTGTCCTTTTGGTTTTCTATCTGAGGAACTTACCCTATAAATTACTACATGGTATCAGAGCTATTTGAGGGCTACATCTTTTGGTGATCTAAATCTAAAGGGGGTACAAGTGCATGCCACTGTCGTTTCCTAGATCTATTGTTTTTGACTTCTTTCAGCACGAGAGGACTATTGTATTGTGTTAGGAGCATCTCTTCCAGTGACTAACCCCTTTTGTTTCATGCGAAAAGGTTTTCAGTAGCCCTATTTATGTCACTTTTTAGATCTAGAGGTATATAGTCTTTATTTGCAGTTTTAGTAATTCATATCTTTGTTATTTCAATTTATTTAGCTCTTAGTTTTTTTCATTACCAAATCTATACCTTTCATTTCTGTGTATGTTATTTTACCTACAACTCTGTATGACTTGGGCATACAAAAAACAGAAAGGAACGATTTTTCTCATGTGTATGCTCTTTTCCACTATGCCTTAATGTGATCACAGAAAATCAGAAACATTGAGGAAAATATTTAGTTTTTGGGTGTTAGATCCTACATTTACCTCAGGCTGAAAAGGTAAGCTTCTAAGTCCACATCAAACCACACTCAGCGTGGTAGCTAGCCCTATGAGGATAGGAGAGGGCTTTCTCCAAGTCAATCTCAGTAAAGATAATCAATAGCGCTAGAGATGACAGCTTTTACAACTAATATTAGGCTAGGTGTGAAGTACAAGGATTTGAATCTGAATTTTTTTGGGGGTTTTGAGTCAGAAAATGGGAGAGGCAAATTTGGGTCCGGGGATGAGGCACAGTTTTTTGCAGAGTTCTGATTGGGGAAAGGAAGGAAATTGTTTTGATGCTTTAGAATGAATAAATGGATAGATCAGACTGGTGAGAAGCCAAGGAGGGCAAGAGGGTCTCAAGAGTCCTCCTCAAATAGACGAAAACATTGAAAACTAAACAAACTAAAAGTAGAGCACAGCAATTCAGTGAATTCTACCTTAATCTTTCATTTGTTTAATTTCAGAAGAAAAGAGAAGGGAAAATGATACACATAAACATCAATGAACCTACAATTACATAGAGAAGAACACCATCAAAACACAAAGCCACATGGATCCCAACAAGTGCTGGAAAACCCTGGTCAATGTAGAGATAGAATGTACAATGATGTGCCAAGCAATCCCAAGTGTCCAACCCTGAAAATGAATTAGAAATTACATGATATAGACTAGACCAACCCATTCCCTTGCCTCTAGGGGTCGATCTCATCATTCTAGGAGCTTTTTCAACCAATTCTAATCAAAGCATTGAAAACTAGGCAATCCAACAACTTGCCTCTATAAAGTAGGGAACTGATTCATTCATTAAATTTTCACCTTTTAGTGAATGAATCTTCTAGAACAAGTAAATAGGTGCCAAAATTACATCATAGTCATGAAGTTACATCAAGATATATCAATAGTTACATCAAAAAGTAAAACTAGTCAAAACTGGTCGAATTTCTGAGCTGAAGGGTTAAAATAGGCCAAAATCCTCTATGCGCCACGACCAAAATCTCTATGCGTAGTACAACTTTGGGGCTGATTTTGGGGCACTTCCCGAAGTCCAAATTGAGCCCAAGATATCTCGTTGGAAATCCTTGCTCGTCTACTTTCCAACACATGTGAGATTTCTAGATTTTAATGTCATTTTCCTCTCCAAAACTTCAATCCCTCAAGACTGGTTCCTGTGTGTGAAAAAGCTGGCAAAGAGGCCATTTTTTGCATGTTTTTGACCGTTTAAGAAACCTAGAACTTGATGAAATCCTTTGGTTATCCATGAGCATGCATAAATTTTCATAAAAAATCCAGAAATACAAAGTTTTCCTCGAGAAGGTCTCCCAATTATAAGCGCGCCAAGTGGTGCTACGCATTGGGAGGAAAAACCTGTTTTGAAGCCCAAAAATTCAAAATTGACAAAATTTTCCCCAAATTTCTTGAAATTTGGGCTGAAGGCCTATCATTGAGTATCAATTTCAACCAAGGAAGCTTCGGCCAAGATTTGAAGCTGATCATGCTCTTTTTGCCTTTTTTTTCTGTTTGATGCCTTTCTCAATTTCACCTTTAGATTCCTGATCCGCGCTTTGAAACTCATGTTTCACGCCCTGTAACGGAATACCATGTGTCTCAATAATGATTTATCCCTATCGGCCTTGTCCAGTAGCCTTTCCAAGTGGATATTGATTCTCTCGAGCCAAGACTCCCAATCATCATTGGTCTCTTGCTCCAATGAAGTGAGCTCAATTCTTCTCCTTTGGGTAGCTTGGTGATTCTCGTAGATGCTTTGTAATTCCATGATTTCCTGTTGATCTTCAAGCTATTTGTTCCTCTGCTCTAAGTATTTCATAGTCCACTTAGTCCTCTCCAAGTCAAGGGACAAGGTTGTGATCTCTGTCTGCTGCTCCTGGATGATCTCTCTAAGATGTGCATTTTGTGAGCCCATGTTTGTAACATCATCCTGAATAGGAATGAAGTCAGTCTCTCGCTCACCTGAAGGCTCCTCATCCTACATTAGCCTCTTGGCTCAGTCCTGTACCTGTACCTGTGCTGCTGATGATGGCAATGAGACCCCTTCCACCCCAGGTGGCCATAGTACTCGTCGAGCTGCTGCAAACAATCCCCTCGTGCTTCTCTGATAGGTGACATATGTCGGCACACTAGTAGTCTCTACCTCCCGACCTCCATGTTGCTGTGAAGGTTCACCCGCATCATGAACAACCTCCTAATGAGCTGTTGAAGCTGTGAAGAACTCACGGGAGATGAAGTCTTCCCATGTGATATCCTACAGGCCAAGCTGATGTGCAACAATGATCTTGATGAGCGCATAGTGATAAATGCTATTGTACTGCTATTTAGGAGTCTTCTTCTACACAAGAGAATTCATTATCTCGATGTTTCGGCACATGAAATATGGAATGTTCATTAACCTTACTCCCGTGAAATGCATCAATAACCTGATATGGTATGCATAGAGGCATGAGAAGCGGCCTTCACAACTGAAGTATCTAATAATGAGTCTCATCAATGGTGCATAATCTTCCTTCAGAAACTGGAATGGGAATACCCTACTAAGCTACCTCAAATAGCTAGGCTTGATGAAAGGTTCATAATATGCTCTATCCAGCTGCTACCTTTTGTTCCACTCTTTGCCTATATTCGGTATCCCGATGGCCTGAGAAATGGTTTCTAGTGTCAAGGTGAAGTTTACTCCAGCAATAGTGACATGACCATCATGCAGATGCAAAACAAACAATTGAACTAACTCTGGATGATGCTGGATCTGAGCAATCATCTCACAATACTGAAAGCATGACTGTTGCTGAAAGGATGTCATTGTAAGCGGGCAAGCCTGTAGTTGAGTGAAGGAGGTGGGTTCTTCTCTGACATGTCTGCCACCCTTACGAGGCCTTCTTGGCACATTAAGCTCAGTGGTTGAGTCACTGTCTTACTCATATGAAGAATCTGTCTCTATCATGGTGCTGCAATGTGTATAACAAGGGTATCTTTTGTAAATGTGAAATAAGTGCTTTGTTTCCACTACCAAATGTATCAAAGGGAAATGAGGGAAATGAGGGATTGTGGTGGGAAATTTGTAGTTTAGAGATGGGACAAATGAGGACAAGATGTATTAAGTCAAGTGGAATAAAGATCTAGGTACATTCACTTGATTGTTTTAGGAATTGGGATTTTATAAGTGATATGAAAGGGGGAGGGTTAGTAAGGTTTTAGTGATTTAGTGATAGGGAAAATGGGTACGAAGGGATATAATTGGGTTTGGACAAAGGGAAAAAGGGAAGGGACTGTGGTGTGATAGTGACGAGAAAAGAGGTGCGAACAAATTGGCATGAACAAGAAAACTTTAAGATTCACACATAAACCCTATGGAGCAATTTTGATATACAATTATTTGGCCTTCAAACTCATATGACCACCTTCCCAAATTGCAGCAAACACGGACTGAAATCAATGGCAAAGGGGCATTAACACTTACTTGGAGCCAAAAGATTTGAATCAATTTAAGTGATCGAAGCCAGGATGAGTTTCTGGTTTGGAGGTTTTGTGCGCTACACACAAACCTAGTGTGTCGCGACCTGTGGATGCACCGCGACAGTGTAATTTAACACTGCGAAATTGCGCCCAATGCATCGCGTGGCTTGTGTGCACTGCGACCTCCTCCAATGCACCGCGCGGCCCTTCAAACACAAAATTTGCTCCTCCATAACTCAAGTGAATTGCAATGAAAGTCTTGGCATACCAATGGATGGTTTAAACCATGAAAATGTCTAATACTGTGATGGGGATTGATTTTATTGAAACCACGATGATTTTGGTCTTGGAGGTTTTGTGCGCCGCATACATGCCCAGTGCGCCATGCGCCACACCTCATGGATGCGCCACGCCATAGGAAAAATGCACTATGGCAGGAGGCCCAATACGCCGCGCGACCTATGTGCACCGTGACCTAACCCAGTGCGCCGCGCAAACTTGAACACAGTCTTCGTTTGTCAAAATGACAAAATTTCCCTCTCACCACTTTGATTCGGCTTTTAATCGACCTCTGAATGAAAATGGATGTTTCAACATAATGAAAAGATCTTACAATGATGGATTTAATTTTTTTTTCTCACAAACCCACTTTGTAATGTTTTGGCTTAACACTTTTTCACATTTTATTACAACTCTATTTTTTTTAACTTTCCTTTTTTATTTTGGTTTGAATGATGAATCTTTTGGGCTATTTTTGCAGGGATGGTGACATGTCTTGACCAAGGAAGACTAGGGCTGCACCTGGAGAATTCAACAACTGAACAACTTTTGAAAATTACATGGCAATGTATTACAAAAGATGAGATGTCGAATTTTCTTCAAAACAGAGTTTTGAAGAAAATTCATGATCTATCCATATGACGATGAAATTTTGTGAAATAAAAACTTGTTTAGAACCTCCCTCTAGCCTGTTGGCATTATTGACACTATAAAGACACAATTTTTGAAACCCTAGACCTATGATTGACATTCAAAAGATTGAACATTGATTGTCATGGACTTTAATAAACTTTGATGAAAAGACCTGAGCTAGTAGGTACAAAACATGAGGGGAATTGAGTGACAAGGTCCTTCCATCAGATTATGGCATGCACCTAGCAGAATGCAACTGAGTGAATTGAGTGAGACACCTAAAAAATGAAATGCAAAAGAGAAATTTTGATCGTTGATGGAGGGCTGACGAGATCAACTCTAACATGGTGAAAGCTAACTTCAAGCCATAAGGTTTGGTTTATTTTGTATGTCTCTATTGTGTTGTGTGATTTTTCATTTTGTAGGAAAAAATATATTTTTCAAGTAAGCACACACCCCAAAGCTTTAGTACCTAAAAAAAAAAAAACCCTTCCTCTTTTCCAAAAATTACTAACCTTTTAAACTAGCTCAATTGGTCCAAAGTTACTTTCTGAGAATAGAGGTCTTGAGTTCAAGTGTTCCTTTTTGTTGAGTTACTTTTTCAAAAATCACATTTAACTTATGTTTTAAAGTTACCTTATGTAAAAGTGTTCTCACCCATTATAAAAAGTGAGTCACTTATAATTCTAAAGTCTCTTTATCTTTTATTTAAGTTACAATCTAGTGGGTAGCTCATAAAGTATGATTGTAAAAGTGACTTTCACTTATTTATAAAAGTGGGTCACATAATTTTTTTTTAAGTGAGCTAATTAGATCAAGTTTACAAAGGGGGGCCGGGGATTTTCTTTTTAAATATAACATTATCATTCACTTCCGCACATTCATGTACTTCGTCAACATCTTCAAAAAGCCATAACTTCTTTATCTAGAAGCCGATTTCTTTTAATTGGCCTAATTGTTCAATATTTTTCCACTGGAACACTTAGTTTTAGCATCTATAGCTTCAGTTTATGTTAAAATGGAAATTTCATGCCAAGTTATTCTTGACAGCACCAACTACTTGCAATGGTGGTCCTACATTGTGGATTTACTTAGAAGTAAAGGTCTTTACAAAATAGCCTCAGACCAAGAAATTAAACCTAAAGATGAAGATAAGACAGCCAAATGGGAAAATAGGCAAGATCAAGCACTTGGGTTGACAGGGATGTCTATTTATCCAAACGTTAGATTCCATGTTGCAAAACGTGATACCACTAATGAAGCAATGAAACAACTCACAAAAGTTTTTGGAATTAAAAATGAAATTAGAGCCCATCATCTTGAAAATGAGTTGCTTATGTTGGACCCCAATAAGTTTTCTTTGATTGAATTTTTTTTGTCCAAGTTCAAGACACTTAGACTTGTCTTAGAAGGTGTTAAGGTTAAGAAAGAAGATAGTAGGCTTATCTATTCATTCTTACTAAGTTGGGACCAACCTACTCTATGTTTGTTTCTACCTTCCATTCTACTAGAGAAGCCTTTATTTCTCAAGGAGAATACTATAAGTCCCCCTCTTTTGATACCTTTTGTGATTCTTTAACAAGAGAACAAGAAAAAATCTTACATTTTGGTCTTTTTAATCTTGGAAACTCTTTTATGAAATCTTTAGCCACCCAACAACAACCAAATTATAGGAATCCTAAGAATTAGTACCCTAAAAAGAATGGTCCTAAATCAAACAAGGGTCCTAAGCAATTTCAGTCTCAAAATGAAAAATCAATTCAAAAAAATGTTAAGGCAAATAAAAACGAAGGAAAGAAAATTAATAGACATTGCAACTTTTGTAATCGAGATGGACACTTATAATCCAAATGCTTTAAGAACATGGAAG
Organism: Pinus taeda; assembly: GCA_000404065.3. Classification (NCBI taxonomy): domain Eukaryota; kingdom Viridiplantae; phylum Streptophyta; class Pinopsida; order Pinales; family Pinaceae; genus Pinus; species Pinus taeda. The sequence goes on along the minus strand of APFE031088591.1, from coordinate 128,433 downwards.
CCTTAGAAGCAGCAATGAAGAAGCATAACATCCATTTGGAGCACTCTTCAACTTCAACTTCATCTTCAGGAATAACACTTTCTGCATGTGATTGTCAAGCATGTAGGACTGGTTATGCACTAAATGTATCTTCCTCCTCTCATTCTCAAGCTTGTCTCATTGATTCTAGAGCTTCTTATCACATGGCCAAAAACAAAGCCATGTTTTCTTCTTTAAATGATTGTAACACCAAAAATATATATGTTAGTGATGATAGATCTCTTAGTGTTGTAGGGACTGGAACTGTTCATCTAGACAATGGTCAATTTAATGGTTTATTATGTGTTCCAACCTTATCATGCAACCTTTTATCTATATATCAGATAACACATCCAGGTGAAGGTAAAACTGTTTAACTTTCACCTCACGATGTTGTAATTAAGGACCTAAGAGATCCAAGAAAGTTTTTAGCTATTGGCATTACTGATGATTCTACAAGGTTGTATAAGTTTAACAACTTTGGGTCATCAATTCTTCCATCGGTATTTGTTTCTCATAATGATGAAGTGAACAAACTTTGACATGAGCGATCTGGTCACCTAAACTATCATTGCCTTCAAAAACTATGTAAATAAAATATGGTGACAGGTCTTCCTATGGTATCTTACAGAGATGGTGTTTCTTCCTGATGTTTACTCTAAAAACATCACCATGATAGTTTTGAAAAATGTGCCTCTTGGCACACCTCAGCCCCTTTATAGCTTGTGCATAGTGATTTATGTGGTCCACTTCCAGTTGTTTCATTCTCTGGCTATAAGTATTTCTTAACTTTCATTGATGATTTCTCCAGACGCACTTGGGTATACTTCTTAAAACTAAAGAGTGAAGCATTTACAATGTTCTTGGGCTTTAAGGCCTTTATTGAGAAACATTCTGGACATCAAATTCTTAACCTAAGATCTAATAATGGTGGAGAATATGTTAACAACAAATTCATCAACTTTTGTACTGAGCATGGAATTCAAATGCAACATACCTTTCCATATTCTCCACAACATAATGATGTAGCTGAAAGGAAGAATCACACCTTAAAGGAAATGGCTAATTGTATGCTTCAATCTAAAGGACTTAGTCTTAATTTTTGGGAATAAGTAATTTATTGTGCAAATTACATAGTAAATCACACTCCTACTAAGGCTTTAAAGAATATCACTTCAGAAGAAGCATGGACCTCAATTAAACTAGATGTTAGTCACTTTCGTGTTTTTGGAAGTGAAGCATGAGCCCATATTCCACATGAAAAACATAAAGCTTTAGAACTTAAGAGTGAAAAATGTATTTTTGTTGGATATTTTGAAGATGTCAAAGGATATAGACTTATTCCACTTATTTCAAAAAATGTTATCATTAGAAGAGATGTAAAGTTTGCTAAAAATATATCGGCCTATGAGCCTAGTTTGGCGGATGTGCCACCTCTCTCTATCCCTTCTACTTCTGAAAACATTTCTTCTTCAGATGATGACAGTGAGGATGAAAATCCTCCCCCACCTTCTCGAAATCTTTCTTCAGCTCCTCATCTTCCAAAATGGTTCGGTGTTACTCAGGATGTAGCAGGTGCTCTTACAGGTGTTCCTACAGATTAGCGGCGTACTTGTTCTCAGTTTGATAGAGCCTCTTCTTTACTGGCTCAAGCTCTAGTGAATTATGATCCTCACACCTTTATAGAAGCTTCATGCCATCCAGAATGGGACACAGCCATGAATGAAGAATATCATTCATTTTCGCAAATGATACATGGAATCTTATTCCTCTTCCAAAGGGATGAAAACTTGTTAGATGCAAGTGGGTTTACAGAGCCAAGTATGGACCAGATGGAAAATTTTCATAAACATAAAGCTCGTCTTGTTCCTAAGGGTTTTTCAAAAGTTGAAGGAATTGACTATACTGAAAAATTCTCCCCTGTTGCCAAAATGAACTCTATCTACCATATTCTTTCCCTTGCTGCCTCTTTCAAATGGGAAGTCCATCATATGGATGTTAAATCTGCCTTTTTGCATGGGGACTTACATGAAGAAATCTGTATGGAACAATCTCCTAGCTTTATAAAAGCAAACTCCAGCCTTGTATGTTGGTTTAAGAAATCCCCTTATGGTCTCAAGAAAACACCTTGGACTTGGTATGAAAAAATGGATATCTTTCTTTTAGATATTGGCTTTTCTAGGTGTCATTCTAACAATACTGTCTACATCAAGAAAGTGGTTAAGTCTCTTATCAATATTGTTATTTATGTTTATGATATTATCCTTACTGGTAGTGATCACAACCATATAAACCATGTGAAGTCTAGCTTGAAAAAGAAGTTTTAAATGACAAACTTAGGATACTTGCATTATTTTCTTGGTCTTCAAGTCTTGCAATCTAAGGAAGGTATTTCCCATTCCTAGTCCAAGTATTCCTGTGATCTTCTACGCCACTTTCACATGGAATACTATAAGCCAGCCCCCTCTCCCTTTCAGACTAGAGTCAAAATTTCAGCCACTTGTACTTCCCCTGAAGTTGATGCTACCTTATACCATCAACTTGTAGGAAAACTTTTGTATCTCACCCATAACTGTCCTAACCTTTCCTTTGTTGTTGGCGTTATTGCTCAGTTTATGCAAAACCCACATGAAAATCATTGGAAAGAAACTAGAAGAATAATTCATTATGTTTGAGGTATAGTTTAGTTTGGGATTCATTACAATGCAAAAGCAGCTCCTCTATTGGTTGGTTTCATTGATTTCAAATGGGCTGCTGACCATGATGATTGGAAGTCTGCTACAAGTTATGTCTTCACCATTAGTTCTGAACCTATTACATGGGCTTTTAAGAAACAAAGTACCATTTCTCTTTCTTTAGCAGAAGCAGAGTATCATGGCAATGTAGAACCTAGTAAGGAAGCCCTGTGGCTTCATCAGATCCTATCAGAGTTTGGCTTTCAATGGCAACATCCAACTACATTTTGGTGTGATAATCAAAGTGTCATTCAACTATGCAAAGATTGAGTTCAACATCAGTGCAACAAACATATTGAGCTACACATGCACTTCATTAGAAATATCATTCATAACCATGTTATTGAAGTGCAATATCGTTCAATGAATGATCAAGTTGCAGACATATTTACAAAGGCTCTCACAAAGGCAAAGTTTACTAAACTTCGATTTATGGTTGGAGTTCAGGAATTTGTCACTAGGGGGGATAGGTTCTAATGCCTGCTTCCTTCTCCTATTGTGTCATATTTGTACATCCTTCAATCCTATCCCAAGTTGTTCTTAAGGGGGGATGTTAGGATATTCTGACACATAGGAAATAGTTAAGTATAACTTGGTCTAGTGTAGAGTTAGGTAAAGTGTGTTTCTTTACTATGTACTTTTGTAACTTATAATCTGACGGTTGTAATATTTTCTAGACATGAAGTGATCTGAAAATTCATTCTCTCCTCAATATCACCGACTCTTGATCTATGGCTTAACACCCGACTGGTCCATGATCTCTATTTAAATATAATGGAGGGTCATTTGTACGGAGACCATTCATGAGAGAAGCTTATGTAAATTTTCTTTCCTTTATTAATAAATTACCTGAAGTCACTTCATTGGCTTAGGCTGTGGATTCTTTCCCCCTTTGAGGGTTTTAAGGATGTCAAGAATACTGGTGTATTAATTTGTGATATGTTTGTGAGCGGTGTCCTTTGGTGTTCTATCTGAGGAACTTACCCTATAAATTCCTACATTGATCAATTTATTTAGAGGCTTTTTGCTTCACCTACTTTTCATCATTCTCTTTCTCATTTGTTATACTCACTTGTTTGTATGCTCATATATCACACTGGATTGCACTTTCTTCTTTCTTATCATTATCTCTTGATTATTTGTCACCTTTTGGTGTGGGTACTACCAACCATACAACCTAAAGTCTAACACCTCCTCCCATATTTACCCACCTTTACAATCTCTCTAGTGTAAAAATGAGTTGAGTTATACTAGGACATGACCGAACCTCCAAGTTCTGTTTATGGAGGTGAGGCCTACAACCAAAGCATATGCTACCACCCATTATAGGCAGAAGATCACTCGACAACTTCATAACTGGCTCTAGTGATCAACCACTGAGTTGGAACTCATTTTTATCAGTTTGACACCTAAACTACATCGATAACACACTGTGCATGTGGTTATGAGGCTCCAACCACATCCATCATTCTACCTCCATGTAGTTATAACCAAAATTTCCCTATTTTGTGCATGCGGTGATGATACCTAGCCCACTTCTTCAAGACTAGTCTTCAATTCACTACCCAGAAGTGACCATAAACTTTTAGAATTTAATAAATGATGATAAAAAATCTATGCAATCAAAATTCAAGCTAGGTATTTCTCAAAACATGTTAATCTCATGTTAAAAATTTCATCAAACCTATGACAAACATAGAAGCTACAGGTCATGAGTTCATATCTGATCATAATCTTTTCTACTAAATTGGGGAATCATCAAGAAGCTCCAATGCCCTCTGAAGTAACTACATCAACACTTGTTAGCCCATGCATTCATTAGTCATTCAATAACTTATCAAATCATGAGCAAGATCCTTAGTAAGAGCACATCATTTAACCAAGCATATAACTATAATAGAATCCATGAAAATCAACTATAAAATCAACAAAATGATCAGTACAAGTGCTCATAAGTCACAATAGGAACATATCTAATATTAATATGTGCAAAATAAAACCAAGTTAGGGACTTCCACGTACCACCCGATCATAGATTGGTTTAACCAAAGTCTCTATTTCATCCAATCACCCCTACGTCATATTCCAAGCATGGATATGGGATCATATGGGTTAAACGAAATAGAACCAACCAGGACTTCCAGAAGCCATACCACCTCAACCCTCAACCGCACTAATTCACCTATATAGTCTACAAATTAGTAATACCAACTACATTGACCTCTTCCTAAGTTGTGCAGGGCTCAAAGGATTCTGTCTCAATCCACAACCTCTAAGGTACCCAAGGTGTTACGATTCCCCATAGATCTCTCATATCAACCCATTGCCTCTAGGGAACCCAAGTTGTTCTAGGGATCCAAACATTTTATTCGAACCCACAACTATAGGGAACCTGAGAACCAATAAAAAATCCAAATGGGGAATCCACTACATCATGGCTATCCGGGAAATGGAAAGGAAAGGCTAAACCCATTGTCAATATAGGAAAATATCTAAGCCAATGACAAAAAATAACCATAGAACCACATGCATGTATCATGCATCTAAATCTCAACAAGAATCCACACATGCAACCTATTATCTGCAACGAAATCTCATTGTAGCTATCGATCCAACTTTCTTCTTGATCCCTCGCTTTATCTTTCTTACTTCTCTCCAAATCCAAGTGAATGCTAGAATACTATAAATGTGTAAGAGTGTAGGAGAGCTACAATGAACAAATGTTGAGCCAAAATCGTCCAAAGGCTATCAATTGTTTCTCTGATGCCTTTTCATCATTGGTGTCTCACTTTAGTTTCATTTTTCTTTATTTCCTCTCTAGTTTCCCTTGCATGCATATGTGTGCCTCTTCACCTTAATTTTCTCCTATTTTACTTTATTTCTAATAATTAAGTGCCATTTACTACCTCTTTTTCATTTCCAATGCCTTTGACAATTTCCATAGCCATTAATAAACCACAAGTGATTCCCACTATAATGTTTTCCCACCATTAAACTTAGAATACATGTCCCATGACCTTGGTCTTATTTTATTTATATGGAAAATCAACCATGGGGCTTTTAAAAACCCCTCCCCCTTGGGGAAACACCGTTGTCAGTGTTCTATGATGCTTATGACCAACAAAACATGCTTCCTATGGAGTTTTATATTGCATTATTTACAATAACTACTAAAAACGTGACAAACATATTGCTTATGGACCTTTATAAACCCAGCTCAATATGGTATTTAAAATGATATACACATACATAACTATGCACATTTGCTTCAACTAGAAAATAAACATAATGTTTATGGAGATTTATAATCAAAATTCGAAATAGTATCTACACAATACACACATCTATATATATCAATATTTAATTTAATGGGAAAATAAAAGGATACAATGCTCGCATGAGTGACAAGGGGATCCAGAGGTCCACACCTCCACCCTAAAAGTAGTACTAGGATTCAACTCCTTCCCAAGAAGTCCATAATCCACTACTAAGATAAAATTATACCTGCAATGTCCAATTCCACAATCGTTGCAGTACTTGTTGTCTTAGCGAACAATTACGAGCTTATTGTTCCAAGGAACACTCCCAATGTGCTTATGATTCCATCTGGCAATGCTAATGACCAAAACAAAGTTAATTCCTAGCCTCCCTCTTTCTACTTCCCAATCCCTAGGGAAATTCGGTCAGCCCCTTCTGTGTAGCCACTCCTTCCAAGTTCCCTAACATCCCCTTCTCTGGTGATACATCCCTTGGCAATGTTTCCTCACATCAAAAGATCCAAAACCCAAGGCATATCCCTACCTTAAAACCATCATATCGAGCAAAGAATTATCATAGAAATAAATCGAAACTATTGGGTACTAGTGTCCCACAATGACCTTGCTCCTAAATTCTTTATCATCATATTGTTGCATGTTCCAATTCCTTTTATTATTGTTGGTACCATTCTTGTAGCCAGTTCCAACCTCCCAAGTCGGTCATTTTCTATGCTTTCTTGTACCAAGCACATACTTCCATTAGACTCAAAAGGAATTGTACTAAACTAAAATCATACCTCATTAGTATGTCATGAATAAGGCATACTTGCAATTATGTTTACTTCCTATCATAATAAGTCAAATTAGCAATTCAACAAAATCATCATATATAAACATATCACACCTAGATAGCTCAAAACTCAACCATCATAAATCAAAAACATAGATTTGTTTATTTCTAGTAGCATCAGATGTGGTCTAAGTCTCAAACTTGCCAAGGAGGCTTAAACATATGAATTCTTTGATACCCTAAAATCATTTTGGGAAACTCCACCCGGAAACAATTTTATTAAAATAATTTATTTTCTTTTATGGGACCCTAACTCTAAACTAAGGAAATTAAAATATTAATTGGTACTAATCTAAACTATGGATGTAATTTCTAGAAGAATACGAGGATCAAGCCAAAATTATCTAAGGCTTTGACTAGAAGTTAATATGGGTCGTTGTTTTTTGAACATAAATATATAAGAAGAGGCTTAAGGTGCACTTGGGGAATAGACACCTAGATAGAAGATTATAAGTTCAATTTTTCGAAGCATGGCAGCTGCCAGAGGTATTTTCAATAGTGAGATATTGTAGAGAGGGGCAAGGATAATATCTAAAGGGATATATTTCCCTGGTCGCAGAATAATCAATAGAGAAGGAAGAGAGAGATCTAGCAGTGGTAGTGTAGAGATAAAGAGGCTAATGCAGGGGCATGCAGAGGCAGTGCAGAAGCCAAGAGGGAATCTAAAAATTAGTTGAAGGAATCAATTGTAGAAGCTGGAAGATGAGGTGTGAGTTTGAGAGGTGAAAATGAAATTTTGTTAGCAAAAAATTGATCAGCTGAAGGGGTGACAATGTCCCTAGAGGGTGTGAAGTTGGGCTAACATAGTCACTGCGCAGAGGTAGTCAGGGGAACTCATTCACTAGCTAGATCAGCCGAGATTTCCAGTGATAGTGTGAGGTAACCTAATTTATATTTCTATCAATGATATTCTCTATAAAAAGATGGTCGTGAAGGCATCAAAATATTGTATTCATAAATTACTACTACTTAATAATAAAGCCTCAGTTGTTGCACTTGTTTTCTGGCATTGGGCTTTTTCGGGGACATTTGTCCAAAAATAACTGTGTATATATGTTCTATCTCTCTCCTGTTTATCTTTTTGTTTCTACTTATAATTGAAATGGTGTACATTGTAGTGTATTAGTTTTGATATTTACTGTAGGAAACAATAAGTAACTTGATTCAAAAATTAACAAGTAAGAAAAACTTAATCATTTGATGCAGTAGAAATTTGGGAATCCAAATTTTCACATGGTACCATAGGTGCAGGTGAAGCAAGAGAGAAGAGCCTGAAGAACCCGACACTGAAGAGAAGGAAGATCGAAGCGTTTCCTAGGTAGAAAATTGAATCCTGAGAGGGATTGTGCAGTATAGGCCAAGAGGGTAAATTTTTTTGATGAAGGGCTCTCTCTAAGTGAGTTGACAGAGAGGTAATACTTCTAGATCAAAGTTTTCCAATGTCATAGGGAGAAATGCAGGAGCTATATTGAAGATGAGGTTCCTAGTGGGACACAGTTTTTTACAAGAATTTGTTGGGTATAAAGAAGTCAAAGGGAAGATACATACACGGTTGAGGGAATTCTTCCTCAGAGGGCTTCTAGCTAAGGAGTTTGAGTTCTCACTTCCTAAGCAGCAACAAATATGGGTAGATCTAAAAGCTCGAGTAGGGAGTGCATAGGCCATTCTAGTGCTACAGAGAGGAGAGATCAAGATATTCTACTTTTTTGTTTGGCAGGGATGGAAGCCAGTGGGTTGAAAGATCAGGATCGGTTGGATGGTGCATCCAACTATGTGATATGGAAGGAAAGGATGTTATGACTTCTGGATGAGAATTTTCTCAAAGCCCATGTCAACATCGTGGTATTTGTGCCTGCAGATACATATCCACTCAATAAGTACAAGGGAGAGATGCAAAAGACAAAGAAAATGATCCTCAATCGAGTGAAGGATCATGTAGTCTATCACATCGGTGTCAGAGGGACTGCTAAAGAGATTTGGGATGTATTATCAATGATGTATCAAGGATAATCTGAGTAGCGGAAGATGTACTAAGAGCAGAAGATGAGATATGTATAGATGCAGAAGGGGGAGAACATTGATATGTTCGTCACTAAGATTTAGGACACCCGAGATGAGCTGGCAGTTGTGGGGTCAACACCTCAAGGTTATGACATGGTAAGAATGGCCCTAAATTCAGTAACTGAGGAGTGGGAGGTGTTTCTCCATAGCATCTCAGGCATGGCAACTTTGCTAAACTCATATGAAATGTGGGCAACTCTTAAGCAAGAGGAGTTGAGGAGAGACTTGGTCAAGTGTAAAATTGATGGAAGCAACAGCAATGAGTCAAAACCTAAGGAGGAGGAGGAGAATGCAACCCTCACATCCACGGGACATCAGGAGAAATGAAAGAAGAAGAAATATGTATTAAAGATTAAATGATTCAAGTGTGGTGAATTCGGTCACTGCACAACATAGTGTCCTCTCAAGAAGAAGGAGAAAGATGAGAATCATGATCTGAAGGTTGAAGTCATGAATATTGAGGAGGATGAGTTCGCCATGATAACCTAGGCATCTACAGGAGGGAGGTGGGGTGATTTAGAGTTGTAGTTTGAAAAGACTACATATGGGTAGGATCCTTGAGGAGCCCACCTTTTAGATCAATTCCTTGCTACAAGAGCCTAAATCAGAAGTAGGAGGATGGACCAATGTTAGTTAGTGTAGAGGAGTTACAAAGTGATAATTGCAGTGGATATGAGTTCCAAAGACTGAGAAGCATAGAGAAGAGTTTCCAATAGTGCAGTTGGTACAGAGCAAAAGTTAGCAGCAACGCAGATGCTTCAGAAAGCCAACATAGACACTAGCAATAGTCAGAACTCTAGCAATGAGATGCATCATATTGAACACTAGTTCAATAATTTTGGATGCTTTTCCATTGTTGATGCAGCGGAAATAGTAGTTGGAGAAGGTTGCAGTGTAGATGTAGTTTGTAGTGCTAGTGCCAGCAACAACACAGATGTAGAATTGAGAGAGAGTTGTAGTATGTATGTAGTATTGACAGTGGTGGGGTGAACAGAAGTACACATGCAGAATTTGCATAGTAGTTGATGGAAAAGATGTTAGATGTAAATAGTGCAGAAGGGTATGTTATCGAATATAGTGATGCTTTCGTAGGGTGTATTGCTAGAGCTCATTCCTCGCTAAGAAGGAGTGTTGATTTTTGGTAGCATCGCATGTTCTCTAAGTCTCAAAATTTGCAGGGAGGCTTATACACATGCATTCTCCAATACATAGAAATTGTTTTGGGAAATTCCTCCTGGAAATATATTAAAATAATAAATTATTTTTAATGGGACACTAGTTCTAAACTTAGGAAATTAAAATAATTAATGGGTATTAATCTAAATTGTGGGTGTGCCTTCTAGAAGAAGATGAGGATTAAGTCGAAGTGATCTAAGCCATTGATTAGAAGTTAATTTGGGTTGTTGGTTATCCAACAAAGATATATAAGAAGAGGCTTGAGGGGAACTTGGGGAACATACACATAGAGAGAAGATTAGAAGTTTGATTTTTTGAAGAAGAGAACCTACCAAAGAGATTTTCGATAGTGTTCTTTTGCAAAGAGGGGCAGGGATATTATATGAAGGGAGATCTCACCCGATTGTAGAATACTCAATAGAGAAGGGAGGGAGAAAACCAACAATGAAAACGTATAGCTAGACAGGTTGATGCAGGGCCATGTAGAGGCAATGCAAAAGCCAAGAGAGAATCTGAAAATTAGTTGAAGGAATCGATTGGAGAAGACAAAAGTCGGGGTGTGAGACTGGGAGGTGAAAATATAATTTCTTAAGAAACAAATTGATAAGGTAATGGGGTGATGTTGTCCCCATAGGGTGTGACATTGGCTGACGTAGCGACAATGCAAGGACGGTGAGGGGCAACTCAATCAATGGTTGGATCAGATAGGATTTCCAGTGATAGTGTGAGGTAACCTCACTTATCTTTTTGTCAGTGATATTCTCTGTAACTGGATTTTCGGGAAGGCATCCATAGATTGTATTAAGAAATTACTACTTCTTGATAACAAACCTTCAATTGTTGCACTTGTCTTCCCGCATTATGTTTTTTTGGTGACATTTGTCCAAAAATATTTGTGTAGATGTGTTGTATCTCTTTCTTATTCAGTTTCTTGAATCCGCTTATAATTAAATGGTGTATATTGTAGTGTATTAGTTTCGATATTTATTGTGGGAAATAGTAAGTAACTTGATTCAAAAATTGACAAGTAGGAGAAACTTAATTAGCTGTTGCAGTAGAAATTTGGGCATCCAAATTTTCATAGTATGCATAGTTAAAAATGAAATAAAATACTGATACTTATCTTTAAATTGTTCTTTGCTTATGATTTTTCTCTTTATCCTTTTTATATACACATTGGATTGGTTTCCAAACTCGGAAAGCACCCATCTCCTTCTATTCTCTTAACCACATACACACACTATATCAATTGCAAAACTTGGCAAGCACTCAGTGCCTTCACTTCCAATTGTAGTATCAACAAAAAGGGTATTTAGGGACTATACCACATCTTCCCTTTATATCATCAACTCAATATTGGTCTCATCCCAAGTCATCCAAGGCTCTCATGAATACAATCTCAACCCACATCCTTTAGGGAACCCAAGTTGTGACATGGCTCCTAACCATAGCATCCCGGGAACCCAAGTTATTATAGGGCTCAAACCCATAGCCTTCAAAGCACCCAAGCTATTAGAGGGCCGAACCCACAACTTCTAGGGAACCCAAGTTGTTATAAGGCTCCAACAAATAACATCTAGGGATCCTAAGAACTAATCCACAACATGTATACATAACCACCATGTATGACACAACACATACAACTACACATAGTGTACAATAGAACACATACACAATACACATGTACATAACACAACATGTATAATACGTACACAAGAAAACATGTATAACATGTAAAAAGCAAAACATGTACAATATGTATACAACATAACATGTACAACATTTACACAACAATAATAATTAACATCCAGGTACCACACCATCTTTACTGAGAAACCTTGCCTCTAGTGTCTTTCCCATGCCTTACTGCATGCATTCTTTCCCATGCCTTACTACATGCATCCATAACCCAATTCCCTGGTCTGTGGCTCTTTCCACTTACCCATGCTTGTCCCATCATGTTTCGTATTACATTTCCTTCACTAAGTTGATGTATCTTTTAGCATTTCCTCATAGGTCTTCCAGGGATACTCTGCCCGCTCGATTTCTCATAAACCAAGAATATTTTCATGTGATTCGCCTGCATAAAACAATCATTCTTTGAC
>APFE031088591.1:78799-115820 GCA_000404065.3 Pinus taeda | reverse complement strand
TATCACAACAAGATTATCAGTTCTCATAAGGTAAAGGTTAAGAGAACTTACTTTATCCGTGCACAACATTCATGACATTGAGAACAATAGTTCCCAATATAGCCAAGGTATATGTTACCTCAAATGTAATTAATTTACCTTTCTTGTTACCTTTCTCACGACTATCTTGTGGCTAGCCATTTATCCCAATTGACCCAACTAACCTTGTCGATTATCATATTATTTGTTGCAGTTTCCCTTTATTTATGCATCGATCTTCATATAAACCTTATATTACTTGTTGGGTTTCATTTAACTCTCCCCACTCTATCAACTTTCCTCTTTCCAAACCAATTCCCAAGGCCTTCAAAATGTAAGAGACAAGAACAAAAGAAAACATAAGATAAAAAAGGAAACCCAAAAAATAATACAACCCCAAACGAAGTAGAATGGCCATGCACCAGACACAATCAGAATCACAAATCAAGCAAAAAAATGTCAGGAAACATCGAAAACACAAAACTAACAACATACACCATGACTCTTTCCCCATAGTTCACAATCCTTTTAAAGGTTCATGAGTGAAATATTAGCCCAAGCCTCCCTAAAGATCTGTAGAAGTATCTTTTATCATGTAATTCCTTGCATCATATTTCCATAAACACATAACTGTCAGTGCAGAAATAAATATAAAAATATACGATTTACATTTCCCTATTGTACCCAACAAATTTCCTTGCAACTAAACACCTGAGCATATCATCTCTCAATGGATTCCAATTCCTTTGATGAATTCAGCTAAAACTAGAAACTAGCTATCATGTTTTCATATGTTCAACCATCTTCCATGTAGCTTCCTCATCCTCACAGTTCTTTCACACACTTTAACTTGCTCTATTACTCGATTCTAGGGCATGAGATTATTCCACTGAAAAATTCCTTAAGGCTCTTCTTGCATCTCTCTCTTTGATTCCACCTTCCATATTGATGATATGCATGCCAATTATCCACTACTACATATATCCGTGGAATGCTCTCACCTACATCCCCAACTATTTGTGCCTCTTGTGCACTATAGAACTAAGACCTACCAAACATCCACTGCACCACTCTGATACAAAGGGAAATTCTTCCCATGATGATCTCCACCATAGGCTGAACAACACAATTATTCTCTCCCATTTACTTTATATTGATTCTCCACAGCTAAGACCCCTGTCCTCCCTCAGTTGCATTGAACTTCTGATGAGGTCCCACATTTTCTTTGTCACGTGTATTTCGAGGTCATAGAATTCCTCACTTGTGAGGCCACTGTGCTTTAGACTTCTCATTCCCTTTCTAGTCCCACTTAAACTTAGGATTTCATTTTCACTGTTTATAATAATGTTTCAACTTATTGATGGATTCCTTAAATGACCCACGCTCATCAAACATAATCTAATATTTGAATGATATTAGAAAACCACTATGGAACCTTTGAATATTTTCTTTATCATCCTCTTAATACTCTTGCAATACGAAAAGATTTTTTAGCCCAAGCAACCATGATTTTGCATATTTTAATTTCTTAATCTCTCCATCAAATGTTAGAGGATTTTCTTTCTTAAACTCTTATCCCAAATATCCCTTTCACTCCTCTTATACGAATGTCAACAATGATGATTATGATGTCTCTTAGAACCAAATCTAGAATAAAATCCATGAGTATTAGCTCTCTTGTTAATTGTACCCAAAGATCTGCCACCTCTAATTATATCTTCTTATTCATCATGTGTCTTCTCTGAGACTTGCTACCATATGCCCCATTTTCTTCTCCTCCTACTTATCTCCACGATTTATCCCCATATGTCCCTTATTTTGCAAATTTGAAAGGATTTGAAGAATCAATGATTTGACATCTTCTTGGTTTTCCTATTCCTTAATCAAAATGTTATTGTCTACCTTGTAACTTCAAATTTATACCTTCAAACTTGTCAATGTATCTGGTATATCATGAGAATACTCTTCTCCTTGTTGCTCAATCGGCCTTTCCCATTCCATAGAATTCACATCAGGCCTGTAAGGGGAATCATGTGAATTGTAATCCACCATTTTCCTCTTCATCTTTGATCTTCTATTTCCTATAAAGATACTATGTTAGATAAACTAAATAGAAGACATAATCAAAATTGTACCTCAGATGTATCTCATGGAAAGTTATTACATATGCATAAGTTAGTAAAAATTAGCATGATACATGATAATATCAAGAACTTAACTACAATGACAATAATTATCATGTATACAACTGTAATGCATATAACAAGAAGTTAAATATCATGCATGATTAACCGATGCATGTGCATATAACTGCACTATCAACTAGCATCTTTCATGAATGTAACCACAACATCAATAAAATGGCAAACATGCATATAACCACAATTCACATAAGAACCATTAATCATCATGCCAACATGCCAAACATATAAACATGTATAATGATATAATTTTACCGTGAGGTTCAGCGTTACAACCTCGCTCTGATACCACCATATAACATGGTATTGGAGGAAATTTGCAAGGAATGAACTGCTCTGCTACCATCCTATAATGTCTCTTCCCACATTTACCTTCTTTTACAAGTTATCCATGGTAAACATGAGCTGAGTGCAACTATGACCTGACTTGACCTTCAAGTTCCAGTTATGGAAGTGGGGAGTACAACCGAAACACATACTACCACCCCTTAGGGACACTAGATCACTCAGCAGCTTGACAACCACCTATGATTATCAACCCCTAATATAGAACTCATTTTTCTAATCTTGGCATGCCTAACACACCCATAACACACTATAGATGCAGTTATGAGGATCAAAATACACCCATAAGCCTGCCTCTATGCAATTATGACTGAAATCTCCTTCTTATGTGCATGCAGTGACAAGATCTATGACACGTTTTTAGGGCTAGCCTTCATGTCATTGCCCAAACGTTCCCATAACCTTTCAGAATGCAATCAATGATGATGAAAATTATGTGGAATAAAAAATCAAGCTAGGCCATACTAAAAAAAATGTTATTCTTAGGATAAACATTTGGTAAAACATATGATAAACATAGAAGCTATAGGTCATGAATGCATATCTGATCATAAACTTGTATACTTCAGTAGGGAATCATAAATAAGGTCCAACACCCTCTCAAGTAGTTGCAACAACACTTGTTAACCCATTCATTCATCAATCGTTCAATAACTTGTCAAATCATGAATGGAGGGCATAGTAAGAGCACATAATTTAATCAATCATATAACCATAATAGAATTCATGAAAATTAGGCATAAAATCAAAACAATGATCAATACAAGTGCTTGTAAGTCACAATAGGAAAAGGTATCATATTAACATTTTAAAAACCAATCAAGTCAGGGACTTCCATGTACCAACTGACCATAGATTGGTTGAACAAAAATCTCTCTTTTATCAAATCACCCTTGTGCCATATTCCAAGTATGAATGTGGGATCATATGGGCTAAGAAAATTAGAACCAAATACGGATTCTAGAGGCCATACCACCTCAACCCTTAACCATAATGATTTCACCTAGCTGGTCTAAAAATCACTAATACTAACCATATTGGTCTCTTCCGAAGTTGTCCAGGGCTCCAGGACTGTATCTCAACCCACAACCTCTAGGCAACCTAAATTTTTACAAGGCTTCAAAGATCTCCCATCTTAACCCACAGCCTCTAGGGAACCCAAGCTATTCTAGTGCTCCAAAGATTATATACCAACCTACATCCATAAAGAACATTATAACTAATCATAAATGTAAATGGGGAACCTAGTGCATCACAACTATCAAGGAAATCATAAGGAAAGGTTGAAATCACTGTGAATCAAGGCAAATCTCCATGCCATTGAAAAAAATAAACAAATTAGAACCATGTGTATGTATCATGCATCCAAATATCATCAAGAAATACACACATGCAAATTATTTCCTACAATGAAATATTGTTGTGGTTGTTGATCCAACTTTATCCTTGTGATCCCTTTCTTTCCTTTGCTTACTTCTCTCCAAATCCAAGTGAATTCTAGAATGATCCAAGCATGCTCTAAGTGTGTAAGAGTGTAGGAGAGATAGAATGAATAAGAATTGAGCCAAACCTATCAAAAAGCTATCAATTGTTTTTTTGATTCCTTTTTATCATTGATGTCTCATTTTTCTTTCATTTTTTCTCAAATTTCCCTTATTTTACAGGCAATTTTGTCAGATCAAACCAAAATGCCTGCAAGCTCGATTAATTGACATCCATAAAAACTTTGTCATAATCCCTTTACAAATACCTAGGCATCACTTCTCCAAAAAGTGTGTGCTTATGGGACAATTAGCTCAAAAACATTGTTTTTAGACCCAACACACCTTTCATTATTGGCCACCTGCATTTAGTTCATGTTGAATAGATGAGCACTAACACTGGTTAGCACATGATTCTCCCTTCTCCATGTGTATTGATTCTAGAAATTCAAGAAAAATAAAAAAATATTGTTGGGAGAGTGTCCCCTAGGGTCAATTTTGCAAATAGTTTTTTTTTTTATAAGGTCTCCACATTTTGAGGAGAAGAGAGCGAAGGTCGTTACAAGTCAAAGGGGCTTTGGGAAGGTTAAAGCCCCTTATTTTGGTAGAATTTAAGTTTTTTTAAGACCTTCCCATGGTTTATGGGCCATGGTATTGTAAAAGAAGAATATATAAAAGGGAGTCATAGAGAGTCATAGGAGATATCTAAGATTGTACAAGCAAACGATCTAAGTTAGAAGGGTCTGTTTTCTGTACTTAGGCAAAGGGGAAGGCTCCTACAATTGTGTGCACATATACGTTTGTAAGTATGTAGTTTAGTGTCTGGGCCCTTATAGTTGTGTACGCAAGGAAGAAAGAGTATGTAACATAAGATCTGAATATAATAAAGATAGTTTTGGGGAAATCTCTGTGTTTTTACATGTTTAATTTTACCTCTACACTTATTGTCTATTCAATCTGTTTACCAAATTTATCATAAGAATCACTTAATGGATCCACAAAAGTGGTAGATATTCTTAGTTACAAGATTTTATGAATTTTTAGGACAATTAGCCCAGAGTTAGAATCTGCTATCCAAAAGTTACTGTAATTTCCACATTTCAAAGGTTACAGTTTGCAAAGGTTGAAATAAAGCCCTAGAAGTAACAAGACCACATCACATAGACCTCCAGATGTAGAAACCTAGTTCTATCATTCCTTAATACTACCTTGGGTGATACTATAGCCTATGCTAGACGGGTTGTTGCCGAAAGGGCTGGTAGTATTAGGTTTTGTTGGTTAGCGTAGCTAACTCTGAACATTGGTCTAAGCCCCTTCAAGCCAAAAAATGGTTCTGTTGCTGGGAAAAGGATCTATTTGATGACTATGCGATGAGAAATAAGTGGATACTAACTAAGAAATAGGTCAAGAAGTGCATAGACCGGAAGCTGCATGAGCTTGTAGCCCAAGAAAATAGGAATCCAAACCTATCAAAGGAAGAGTGGTTGAATAGATACTTGTATATAGAAGTACATGAACTTTTTTTCTCTTCCTTTCTGTGTGAATTATACGAATGGTTTTCTAAATTGTTAGACAGTCAAGCTACGTGGAAGTTGATAACCCTATTGTGTGGACTCCATAGTTGGTAAGGCACCTGGAAGCTTCAGAAAGTAAGATCGCGAGGGTTGTCGATTATTGGATCAATAACATATTGGGTGGATCCATTACTGAGTTTGATATTGATACATGTGTCAGTTATAGTGAAGTTGAATGTCGGTTTTTCAAAGAACCAAGAGGTAAGTATCTGAAGTCCCTGAAAACATTCATTAAAATGTTATTGTGTGAGAAAAGGGTTATGCCATTGAAATAATGTTTAGAAAAGACTTGACGTGGTTTACATGAAGTGGAAAGACATTGAGAAGAGATCTATATTCATGTGTTGACTACAATCCTCTATTCGAAGTGTCTGATAGTGAGGAAGAAAGTATTATTATGAAAATGCCTCAAAGTGTGTTGCAGATGGTAAATCAGGGTATTGCGGGAATACCACATCCATCCACTCGACCTTCGCCTCAAACACCTACACCCAGACCTCTACCTCCATGTCCACCTCCACCTCCACTATTCAACATGGAAAACACTATGAAGATGTCCATATTCAAGGGTCTGGGGACAAAACACCCTGAATAACTTTGGTTTGTAGTAGATGTTGTATGGAAGTCATAGCAAATTATAGATGATGAACTGAAGAAAGCACATTTGCTCACAACATTGCAAGATAGAGCACTGAGATAGTATATTAAGTATTGTTTGAATCATCTAAATGCGATACTGAAAGAAACAAAGGAAGTGTCAAATCATGAATTCAAGAAGCCTAACTCGTAAGCGCAGTCAGTAACAGAAGTCAAACAAATCTAGCAGAAGTTGAATGAGTTTGTGTGGGACTTTGATCATAGATTTAAATGTCTACTCCAGCAGGCTAATACAAAGATCATGGATGAACAACACAAGGACTGATATATTTCTTTTATATTGCCCCATTTGAGATTTTCATTATCGCAACAAAAGATTGGGATGCAGGATGAGGCACTATAGCTTGCTACGAAATTGAAAGCCTCACCTATTTAGGATACGAATTTGAGAGTGTAACAAATTCAGTGACAGTTGGCTAGCCTACATATGGAGTTGTAGAGCCTCAAGAAGGGAAAAAATGTCGAGAATGTGGGTTGCATGGAAGAATGGTGAAATGAAGGACCATGGTCATGAAAAGGACCATTTCCCAGTGTATCAAAATTACCTTATTTGGGGAGGTCTGGACCCTCTGAAACCATAAAACATCATTTGGGCAACTATAGGAGTGGTACCATGCTCCGCTATTTGTCAAACTATAGAAAAACATATGATAGACAATTGTCATTTGTTGCAAAATTTTGTGTAGACTACTCAGCACTTGTTCTATAATTTCAATAAGGTTTTTGGTGATGATGAACACAATTGCCGAAGTTATGAATTGATGATTGAAAAGAAACCAACAAATAGAGTACATATTAAGGCTCGTCCTCAGGATCAAGGTGCAACTGCAGTGCAGGGTGGATTTGAGGGACGAGGAAGAGGAGGAGGAGGATATGGAAGAGGTCATGGCCAAATCATTTGTTACAATTATGGAGAACCAGGTCACTTTGCATGAGATTGTAAAAATCCAACGCACCCTTCACGTCAATATTGTCAGTAGTTTGATCATGTCATAGAATATTGACCTGTGCTCATCGTGAAGATGTAAGAAAAGAAAAAAATTATGGAGGCAAAAAGGGAGCTTCGTGGATGTAGAAGCTTCTACATCAAAAACTTAAAGTACGTGCATGGAGAAACCTAAACCAATTAGTACTACACAAGAAACATATCCATCGTTGTTGGCATCTTTCTTATAGACCTACATGAAGCTCCTAAGGGACCAAAAAGTAGTAGAGGGGCTATAGGAGTTGATAGATGACTGCATTAGCAAGGATAATCCACCGTCGAAACAGCACGTGGTGCACAAGGTGGAGAAAGGTAAGAAAAAGATTAGTCACAAAATGATATTGACTGCCTAGATGAGAGACTTTGAAATGGACCAAGTAATCCTTGATTTGTGATCTAATGAAAATGTTTTTCTGAAGCAAACCTAGGAAAGAATGGGAAGGGAAACACTACAGTGGTCCCCAATCAAGCTTAGAATGGTGAACCAACAAAAGATTATTCCGACGGGGCACCCTCATGGGGTGACAGTGCATAATGAAAGGGCGCGCACCATATCCAATTTCAAAGTGATCAAAATAGTGAATGACAGTAATCCATATCTAGTGTTTCTTGGAATTTATTGGGCATTTGATATGAATGAAATCATCAACCTTAAGAAGCATAGTATGAGATTTGAAAATAAGGAACTGAGGGTTATTGTTCCATTGGATCCAATCGAGGGTGTGCAATACACTGGACTAGTTCACGATTATTATGGGGAGGAGGACATTGAGAAAATTGATAAGCTTATTACACAAGATGAAGATTTGATCAACCCTATGGTGGATGGGCATATCACTTGTCATAAGGACAACTCCTACAATTCAGATTCAGACGAGGAGATCGAACACTGGCAGAATAGGTTGCATGAGGTATCATCGCTATGATGCAACAATATTACTAATTCCCTCCGATGTATATCCACTAAGGTATGCAATTTATTGTATTGTGATGGTTTAGAAGATGTCAATTTATTCCTAGATAAATTCATCAGTTCCAAGAAATAGAAATCACATGGAGAGCCTGTTTGCTAGATGTTGGGGTATGCACAAGAATAACTTTACAAACTGGAAGGAATATCGAAGGATGATGAAGTTGCATTTGGGTATGCCAACACCCAGATAATGGAGAAATATATAGGGAAGGATGATCCACATAAGCATTTGGTTTGATGGATGAAAGCATGGGGAGAAGAACCACAACTAGAATGGGTTCATATATTATGCCCCACTTTGGATAAGATTCCAATGAATTGGTATCTAGAAACAGAGTTGTGACATGGAATCACAGAATGGGATATTTTGAAAGAATTGTTTCTGCTAAGGTTTAGTTTCGAGGATGGATTTGAATGTATTGACGAAGCATTATAAGACATCACAGTTGCAATATTCAGGATGCTAGAAGAAGTTGTTGCATGGTTACAACCAGATTGGAGTACACAGTTGCGCCATGCACTTGAATGATATAATGTGACCATTAAGGAAGGCGATGAAGATCCTAGGAACATCAATATTACTAGTCATAAGGATAGCACAAAGTCGTAGGGCCTATGGCAGGAGCTCCTAATATCTCAAAGCCCTTGAAGACCAAGTAGGTGAATATTAGCTTGGAAGCGAAATTGAAGTTCATAAACATAGGCAACTATTAAGACAAAAACACAATGGACAAAGTCCCAGAGTTATTACGGGAGTATGAGTACTTTTTTCCCACCAAGTTCTCTGATCTAAAAGGGATAGTAGGGGATCTAGGTGTTAGGAACCCTATTCATTTATAGATGGGTTCTTAGGGTACCATTAGATCAAGATCATGCTGGAGGATAGGAGTAAGACTATATTGACTACTGAATGGGACTATTTTCAATATATAATTATGTCTTTTGGACTTAAAAACACCCTTGCAATCTTCTGTAGGGTGGTAGTCACAACTTTCAAGGAATTTATTCAAAAGTTTTTTAAGGTTTACCTCAATGATTGGATAGTGTTTGGGTTAGTAAATAGACATGTTTCCAGTCTTCACCTCGTGTTGGATACTTGTCAAAAGTATCATATGTCCCTTAATCTAAAGAAATGCATATTCTGTACCCTATGGGATACTTTTGGGACATGTAGTCTACAAGCAAGGGTTGATGGTAGACCTTGCCAAAATTGTAGTAATTATCAATTTAGAGCCCCCAAAGAATGTCAAACAAATGTGTGCAAAATTGGGTCATATAGGATATTATAGGAATTTTATCAAAGCATACATGAAGATCACTGCACCCATGGAAAAATTACTGAAAAGGATGTGACATTTTGCTGGGACAATGATTCCCATAAGAGTTTGGATGTCTTGAAGGAAAAAATGGTCACTGCACCTATTCTTGTGTTCCTCAACTAGAAGAAGGAGTTCCACATGCATGTAAATGCTTCCTGCATAGCACTAGGAGTGGTGCCAACGCAATGAGGTGAAGATGGTATTGACCATGTAATAGGGTTTGTGAGTAGGAAGTTATTGAAGGTAGAAACAAATTATTCTACCAAAGAGCGCGAAGGATTGGAAATGGTGTATGCACTCCAGATGTTCAAGCACTGTTTGTTGGGTGTGCACTTAAAGATGTACATAGACCATTCTACTTTGAAGTACTTGGTCAAAAATCCCGTGTTGGGGGGGAGAGGGAATATATAGATGGTTGCTACTCTCAGGAATATGACTTTGAAGTAATTGTGAAACCAGGGAGACTGAACATTGGGCGATATCATCTCTCGCAGACTAAGAATGATCACAAACCTACAAATATGGAGGAAGGATTTCCTGAAGCGTAACACTTTGATGTACGCATCGCAGATGACTAGTTCGTAGACATAATCCAATTCTTGTCTACGGGTACAACTATTGAAGGGTATATGACACCACAAAAGAAAGAATTAGTGTTATGGGCTGCATATTTCTCCATTATTATAAGGAACTAATATAAAATGGGATCCAATGAAATATTGTGTAGGTATGTCCTGGAGTATGAACGAAAAAGTATCCTCACTGAAGTGCATGGAGGAGTTGTGGGAGAACATTATGCAGGAAGAGAAACTGTGTAAAAGATCTTACGAGGAGGAGTATGGTGGCTGGCTATGCATAAGGATTCTAAGGCTTATTGTAGGGCATGTGATGTCTATCAGAGAATGGGGAGGCCTTCGTGAAGAGATGAATTTCCTATAAACCCACAAGTGTCGTTATAGGCATTCGATAAATGGGTAATAGACTTCGTGGGACCAATTCAACCATTGGGAAAGAAGAAAACAACCAAATACATCATTACAATGACTGAATATTTAACCAGGTGGCCTAAGGCACAACCTGTGAAGGATTGTAGCATGGCCACAACTATGAAGTTCATTTTTAATACATTTTGTCTCGATTTGGCTGCCCTAACATCTTGATGAGCAATAGGGGTTTGTACTTCTTGAATGAAACAATTTTTTCTTTTCTTGAAGAATTCCAAATGTATCACTAGAAGAGTATGTTCTATCACCCTCAAGTGAATAGCACAGTGGAAGCCTTTAACAAAACCTGAGAGAATGGCTTAATGAAGATTTGTAGTGTGAAGCACAATGATTGGGATGTGTGCATAACAATTGTTCTATGGGCATATAGGACTACCTGCAAAAAGCTAACTAGACAAATGTTGTTCAGACTAGTTTATGGATAGGAATCTATAATGTCGATGGAGTACATCATGCCAAGTTTATGGATTGTTGTAGTTACAAACATGGTCGATTAGGATACCATGGAAGAATGCGTCGTGTAGCTAGTTGAGTTCGAGAAAAATCACTTCTTGGTGGTTTTTCATCAGCAGGTGCAGAAGGATCACGAAAAGGCATGGCATGACTTCCATATTAGATAGTGCACCTTTAAGAATGGTGATTTGTTATTGCTATATGAAACTAAGTTCATGAGTTTCTGGGGAAGTTCCAAATGCATTGGCTGGGGTGATATATTTTTAAGGATATTATGGATGGAGGCGCAATTCATCTTGCGAAGTTGAATGGGAAGATGTTTCCAGGAACAGTTAATGGGACTTGGTTGAAGTTGTATAGGGGTGATCCTACCCCTGCACAATGACTATATGGATGTGGGATAATCTTAGTACTCCAAGCAGTTGTAACGGAGTGTGGGACTATAAATACATTGTCGGCATGATAGTTTGGCGAAGTAGATGGGTTTCACGATGAATCAAGGGAAGGCATAGAGGAGAATTGCGATGAAGGAGTTGTGCTAGAATAGTAGGTCTCAAGTAGCCTGAGAAAAAAGTGATCATTGCAAGCACTGTAGCTAATTGAATCGCGATTTTTCCATTAAAGGGAGCAGAGGGAGCATTTAAGATGCATATCTTTGGACATTTTTTGCCAAAAATGCATTAGTGATAGGGATTTGAATTCAAATTGGGCTATAAATACAACCTCCTACCCCACATTTGAGCACTTTTCTTCCTAAGAATTTTCCTTGATATTCTGAGCTTTAGTTTGTGCTAATAGAAGAGTTGTATGTCTGCCAAGGACTGAGAAAGAATTAAAGAGAAGGTATATGCCAAAGAGACAGAAGCGTCAAAGGATAAAGCTACCACTACATCATAGGCCACCATTGACCTCACTGAGTCTAACATAGAGCATACCAATGTGGAAGGTGAGATAGAGGTAGAATATTAAGGAGTCACATGCTTGAAGTCCCCCTTCATCATTAAAAGGAGGCAAAAGAGGAGGTTTATAGGGTCACACAAGAAGGAGAAGTAAGACAAATCAGTGAGTGTGACACGTTTGTTCCTCACCGAGGGGGACCTAGATGAAATTGGTGATGTGGTCCGTGATGCAACAGAGAATATTTGTGGCCACATCGAAGAACAATACCACCAAATGACGTATAAGGTGCAGTAGGGCTTGAGGGAATTGCAGGTCAAAATAGGTATCATTCAAGTGAGTGTTAGAAAGGTAACCCTTAAGCAAGTGAGTGGGTTGGCCTTAGCAGTAGAACTCATAATAGACCTCCACATACTGTAGTTTCCAAAAGGGTCATTACACGTCGAGGCATTAGAGGATAGGGCACACCTTTTACATATGAAGGATTTGGGTCTAAACCTGGCGGTGTTCTGTATTTAGACAATGCACGAGCTATATCAAGAGGTATTATATGAGCTCAGAGTTCAGGAAAAATGTGCATTATTTATCATCAACGAAGTCAAAACTAATAATAAATATATGTTTAAGGAAAAGGCATAGGCCCTTAAGGAAATGGAGGAAGTGATTGTGTGAAGTCAGCAACTAGAAGAAACAAAAGCATAGGCCCATAGTGAGCTTCCTGAGCTCTAGATTCCAACAAATGTGGCCTCTATAAAGAAGATTTAGAAGCTAACTATCATGGTAAAAGAGTCAAAGGAGGAAATTGACAAAGTTAGATTTGAGTTGCAACTGCAGATCTCTTAGCTCCAACTTAAGATGTAGCCCACCACTCCTCCAGAAGTTAGAAAGTAGTGCAAGGCTACTACTAAAGAAGAGATGGCTACCTTAGAAGTTATAGTCAAGGGTCGCACCCAATTGTTTGAATAAGACATGGAACTATGGACCTCGTTGTAGGAGGATCCAACTTTGCAGAAGATTGAAGCATATATCCGAGAAAAGTAGAGGCAGTTCGATGGAATCAGGTCTACTGCATGAACCTTAGTACCAATGCAAAGGTTTACCGATTTATAGGAGGGAAAGCTCATCTAGAGCGATATCTATGAGTTGTGTCGAAAGGATTGCATCATATCTTCAAGGACACAGCCATAGCGGATGAAGAAAGTAAGTTGGCACTGTAAGTATAGATAATGTTGAAGGCAATACAGTAGACATAGAGAACCATGGGCCTTGCAGTTGAAAGCCCACCCACAGAAAAATTAGTTAAGGAAGTTTGTTAGGCTATTGCGTAGGGGAAAAAACCTGCAAGTGTTGAAGATCAAATTCATGATCTACAGGAAAATATTGAGGCACCACCAGTAGAGTGACTCAAGGACGAGTCACAACTTTGTGTTGGGGGATTGTTGGGACATGGTCCCCTGGGGTCAGTTTTGCAAATGGTTTCATTATTTTTGTAAAGTCTTTGCATTTTGAGGAGAAGAGCACGAAGGTTGTTAGGAGTCAAAGGGGATTTAGGAAGGTCAAAACCCCTTAGTTTGGTAGAAGTTAAGCATTTTTATTACCTGACCATGGTTTGCAAACCATGGTATTGTAAAAGAAGATGATATAAAAAGGAGTCATAGAGAGTTATAGGATATATCTAAGATTTTGCAAGCAAGTGACCTAAGTGAGAAGGGTCTATTTTTTGTACTTAGGTGAAGGGGAAGGCTCCTGTAATTATGTGCATGGAGAACATGGTAAGTCTACAGTTGAGTGTGTGAGCCTCTATAGCTGTGTGCGTGCCTCTACAGCTGTGTACGTAGGGAAGAAAGAGTCTATAACATAAGATCTGAATATAATAAAGATTGTTTTGGCAAAATATCTATGTATTTGTGTGTTAAAATTTACTTCGACATTTATGTCTATTCTCTCTTTTTACTACATTTATCATAAGAAACACTTAATGGATACGCAAAAATGGTAGATATTCTTAGTTACAAGTTGTTATGAATGTTTAGGTCAATTAGTGTAGAGCTAGAATCTGTTATCTGAAAGTTATTGTAATTTTCACGTTTCAAGGGTTAGGGTTCGCGAAGGTTAGAATAAAAACCTAGAAGTAATAGGAACACATCACATAGACCTGTGGATGTCGAAACCTAGTTATGTCATCCCCCGATATTGCCTCGGGTGAGACTACAGCCTATACTACACAAGTTGTTTCTGAAAGGGCTAGTAATATAGGGCTTTATTGGTTAGTGAAACTAACTCTGAACCTAGGTCCAAGCCCCCTCATGCCAACAAATGTCTCTGAAGCTTCCTCTTCCAGAAGCTTCCAAGCTACTTTTCACTATTTACCACAAATAGAGATCTCGAATTCGTATCTAATCCTATCTTGGAGACCTTATATCTTACCTCTTGTGTTCATCCTCCCTTCATAAGTGAATCTCATGCCTAGAATGGTAAATTCTAAACAACCATACTCATTCTATAAATTTACGGCCTCCCATAAGGTTTGGGTTGGCTTTTGGAGATTGATAGTGCTCTCATGTTGCTGCTTTGAGCCTAAGGAGTTATCACATTCATGCGTTAGGGTTCATATTGAGGTGTCATTTATGGCAAGGAAGGATAAGTCAACTAGGGGAGACATCTATAAAGTCAAACTTATATTTATGGTTGTATCTCTCTCCTATATTTATTAATACAAAGATCATCTTTTTTTCTTCTATTTCTTGTGTTATGTTTGCTCTCATGTATTTCAATTCCATGTTGAATAAGCGAATATATATTTTAGACTATGCTAAGTAGATTGTGGTTCCTTTTCTTGCTTTTTTCATGTGTGCGAGTTCTAATTATACCACTTGTAGCTAGAGTTAGATCTTATGAGAAAGGAGGAAAGGAAGGCTTACTATATATTCCATGTAGGATTCATTCCCATACTCTAATTTTTCTAAGGAAAACTTTGAACTTTTTCCTTTCTATTATTATAGATCATACGACTAGATCTATCGAATTCACCTTTATCTGTAAGAGTGAAAATCCCATATAAAAAATTGGTGACCATACTAGGGAGTGATATTTCCCACCATGGTTTGCTTGAGCTTATAATCTTTTCAACTCCCAAAGTGACCTTAATCAACCTATTCTAATAGTGATTGACCTTAGGAAAGAATTTTTGAGCTTAGTAGGGTTTTGTGTGCAATATTTTGGTCAAAATATCCCTGATGCATTCCCTAATCTATGATAGAGCACCCAAGTGCATATATCTCTTGTTTTTAACTATATTGTAGTGCATTGGTTTGTTTGCACCTTTATTCTTCTTTTCTCTAAAAAGTTTTCTTCAATCTCTAAGTTTGTCTCTGACTCTATAAATCCAATACATTGTGTGAAATTGCGTGCTTTTTCTTGCATTTTTTCAAACAATATCCCCACCAATCATTGGGAGGGGGATACAAATATTTATGAGTGTTAATCACCTTTGAGTGTCATCTCTTTTCACCTTTGGAATTTTTACGAAACTTCAATTTCTGTTCTCTATTAATGAAATATGATATCACATTTTATTTCATTAGGTTGCCTAATTTTTGTGAAATTTCCTTTACTTACACTTGAATCGTTCTTTTATGGAATTAGTGAAAGAAGGTATTGTTTTGCATAACTAGTCTTTTTATATTGTTCTTGCATTGATATAGGATTATCTTGTATTTGTTTTGAAGAATTCTCTTTCATAGATTACATTTGCATAGTTAGAATAATCATTTTCACAAAAGCAAAACAACTTTGCATAGATTACATTTCATGGTTTGAAATATTTTAAGGCTTTGAATATCTAATTAGGAAGCTCTCGTTTGCTTCATTTTGTTTGTTGCATTATTGTTTGAATCTCATCCTTCCCATAGATATATATTCATTGAATATGAAGAGTTATATTTAGCATGTTAGTTCCATTATAGGTGAATTTAGGTGACTCCATTCTATGATCCTCGAAAACTGAAACCTAATTCAAGATAAACTCTAAAATTTACTGAATCAATCTTAAGGATAATTTGGAAAATTAACACAAACATCTATAGGTCTAGGCTAGAGCTATGTTCTGACATCGTTAAATGTAAGAGTTGTCATTCTTTGTTAGCATTACATTCTGAGGGTGATATGACATTCCACGTACATAAGTGTATAAGATTGTTCTGCATGAACATTCAGGTATATCGGATGGCACTCCATGCATGATAAGCATATCAAATTTCTCTCATCAAACATTTACACATTATACATTACTACTATGGATTGCACTTCCACATACCTCCTGGTATATTTTGGAAGTCCACACTAGGTTGTTATACTGCCATAGGTTACTGAGTTGGTTGCATCGTACACAGTGATACACCGAAAAAAGAATTCAGGGAGATTTTCTACCCGTACGTAAATCCTTGGTTTTCCAAGGTGGCATATTGAAATTGAAATTCCTTGGTACAACCCTTTTTCCTAGTAACCCCTATGTTTTATTTGTGTTGTTAATTTCTAAAATTAATTAGCTATGGAACAACATCCTCATCGTGCAAAAACTCATTAATAGATTTTAGGTTGAGACTAATGGCAATGGTTCTTGAGTCCACCAGACATGGAAACCCCTCTGACAAGAATCCTATTCGTTTTCATTCTTTTCAAAATATTCGTTCTCCTTATATGGAAATGTTGTCCCTTCCTGGATTTACCATTTGTTTACCAGTTTGGTTATTTTTGACCTCCTTGGCTCCAAATTTCCAATCTACTTCTCAACCAAATATTCTGCCACCTGAACAACATCAACCTCAGGTTAATCATAAAGTTGACCCTTTTCCTTCTTCACCTAATTTTTCTTCATCCATTTTTTCCTCCTCAACTATTGAAAGTGTTGATTCTAGTAAATAGAAAGATAAGAAGAAGAAGAAAAGGGAAAAGGAGAAGAAGAAAAATAAGCAAGGGGACAACCAAGAAATAATTGTTATGAATGTAACTGATGCTTATAAACATTCTAAAAATCCCCACAAAGTTAAATTCCATTGTAAGTTATGTAAGAGTGACAACCTTCTTAGATATTTCCCTAGTATTCCAAAGGTATTAGAAGCGTGGTCCACAAGCTCACATCAACCTTTGTTGCCATCCTCTAGATGTCATGCTGATAAACCATCAACTGGTGATAATAAGGTCCATGGGAGAAAGCGTAAATTTAAGTTTCCTTGTAGGTTATGTGAAGGGAATCATCTTATTCACCTTTTTACTTATATAGATGAATCCTCAAAAGTCTTGGAAAATCTTACAATTTCTCAACCACGACTTCCAATTAGTTACGAGAATCTTTCTCCCAATCCTCCACTATTTAATGAAGTGATTTCTCAAAGTCTGAATCCAATCAATCCCACTATCTCTGAATGTGAATCCCATGGGTCCGTTCCTAACCAACCATCAATTGAGAAAATCATTGACTCAATTCCACCTTTAGTTCATTACACCTTTCTCGTAGAGAGTGAACCTCATACCCCTTAGGTTCTTCTCTTTTCTTCAGATTCCAATGAAATGGGGGAAGTCCTCCCTTTCCCATGGCATATGGGGGGAAATCCTGTCATTCCCATGGCACAGGGGGTAAATTCTCCCATTCCCATGGCATAATGGGGAAATTCTCCTATTCCCATAGCACAGGAGAGCAATTCTCCCATTCCCATAAGACAAGGGGGTAGTTCTCCCATTCCCACAATACCCCCTCCAAGTAGTATGGTCACTTCCTTTGATTGGATTTGACTGGAAAGATATCATCTTCCTCCTTACATGCCCTTCTAGATCATAGTACAGGATTATAATATGGTTGTACATGGAGTATTCATAGAAGAAGGCGGCTATGTTATTATTCTATCCTCAACTACTTGGAAAACATTAGGTTCTTCATAGCTTGTACCCATTACCTAGAATCTATTGATTTTTAACAAAGGAACCTATCAACCATTAGTGATCCCTACTCAATTTCCTATTACTTTGGGAGGAAAGATTGTCTGTATCGATGTGATGGTAGGACAAGTACCTTTGGATTTTAATTTACTTCTTGGGAATGACTATGTTTATGACATGGGAGCTCTTGTCTCTTCAATCTTTCATGTGATTTGTTTCCCACATGAAGGAAGAATCATAACCATTGACCAGCTTTCATTCGTTGGTCCTAATTTGACTCCCAATCAACTAGCTTCCCTAAATGGTCCTTATATGCAAGTGGTATCTGCCCTGCCATAGATTAATTATGTGGCAACTTGTTCCATGCCCTCAGTATAGATGATCTAGTAGGTGATGTACTGCATCATGTAGTGGGAGCACTAGTACTTGATCTTTCCATTGGATCATTTGATCCGTATACCTTCTAGCACATTATTCTCCCATCTAATGAGAGCCTATTGGAAGCCATGGTCTCTAGGAGCCATGAATAATATAACCAGAGACACTAGAGTAGAGTTCCTTTCGTTGTGTCAGGTATAAGGTCTATGAGCATAATTATTTTCATGTGTCAAGCTCATTAAAAAATGACACATACCTCTTTCCAATTTGAGACTTTTATTAGATCTCATAAATTCCTGGTTGAGAATTTCACTTCATCTCATCAATGAACTTTCATTCCATCTGCCTATTAGTAACCAATAGTCTACTTAGGGGAATGAAATGAAGTTTCGGGGGCATGTCCTTAGAATTGTGTTATTATGTTGGGGGCATGAAAATCAATCTTAAGCATATCTTTCCCATGTTTCAAGCTTGTCTAAAAATGAAACTACTTTTAAGTACTTTCAAGCATAGTTATTCCTTGTCTGAAGCCTGTGAAAAAATGAAACCAATTGCAAGCATAGTTTTCGATGTTTCATGATTGTGTAAAAATGGAACCATTCTCATTTTATCCCTTCTGATTTCCATTTCTTATTAGTTTTTTTCTACCTAATGAGCCTTGGTTTTCTCATTACATCGTCACCATCTATTTGGCCAATCATATGCTTTCACTTGGATGTTTTACCCTTTCTTGAGAAACTTCTCTGATGAGTGGTCCTATTAGCCAGCCTCTTGACCTTTGCATGTTTTGAGTAGTTCCATCATGATAGGAATAAATTGCTACCCTTTATACCACTCATTCCTCTAGGAGAGGTCCTCTTTTAGCTATTTTTACACTCCCAAAACATCAAAATATTATCAAGAACTTGTCTTTTCGAACTCCTTCAAGTAAATGAAAAGACATCTACCTAGTATAAGTTTATCCCTTTTCCAAAATGGGATAGACTATTTATGAAAATGAAATACTTTAGTCGAACATGACTAAAAGGTTCTCTTGAGTATCATTTTATGATTTTTTAGACTCAAGAGACAAGATTACAAAAATGAACCTTCGGAGTTTTCTTTTTCGCATCTTTTTCAAATTCTATAAACATGAAAAAGGAGTCAAGTTACACCTTAATTGGAGTCGTAAAAGCATCAAACAACATTGGAATCATTGAACATAATGGGACCGAACCACTCCTTCTTAGAGTTTTTTAAAACTACTCAAACCGATTCATCCAAAGGATGAACTTATAGATCAAGCATATTTTATCATTCTCAATATGTCTAAAATAAAGAGGTACTAACCAAAAATGGTTGGGGACATTTGGAAAATATGGTACTTAATATATTAATGGCAGTGAATTGCTCTTGAACATTATATTCTTTCACTTCATTTTCATGACTATTGGGTTGGAAAATATGCTTCTGTATTTGGTTAATCACACCATATCTTAATCCTCTACAATTGATTTTGGGTCAATGCTTCCAACTCCATACAGTGTCTTCGATATGTTTAGGAGAATTCCTTTAGTTGGTATCTACTACAATACTACTAGGCCTTAATTCATTTATGTTGTTCCTGAACCAACTCTACATCAACATTATTATGTCACAAATCTTGATACCTATTTCATTTTCTTGATGGGGGATACATCAAGGTCCTCCTATAATGGGTCAATTCTTATCAACATCAGCTCATTATCTAAGAAGTTCACTTAAAAACTCCCTTTAGTACCTTGTATCTTGCATAAAACAATGCCAAGATTCCTCGATCTCAGGGACATGTCCTCATCATTGGCCTTCCAGCAGAAGATTTTTGTGTCTTGTTCAACTCCAACTCATTCATTCACACCACATATATTTTACTATGGTGCTATGCAGCCAGTTCACAAAAGAGAAGAAAATATAAATCAACAACCTAAAATTATCCTCTTCAAGGGGGAAAACTCCTTTACGTTACATAAATGAACAATTCTTGGATGATACAAATGAGAATACCTCCTTTGTATATATAGGAGTTTAAGGGTTCAGTATATAAACAAAGCCTACATAACAATAATAATGTAAGGGAACAACTATAAAAATAGTGGGCTTCTATGGGGCACAAGAATAACAATACAGTGGATGCACTGGTATTATGAGGACCTAACATGCCCCTCTCCTTAAAAAGCATGTTTTCCTTAATGCTTGAGTAGATTTGGATGGTTCTGTATAAAATTCACATCCTCCCATATGAAATATTCAGTGGGTATTTTTTTCCACTTAATGAGATACTCTGAAATTGACCAATTTTGTAGCTATCTAGTTCTTTTTTATATGACAGTTTTAGGCTCAGATATGATTTTTCCTTCTTCATCAAGTTCTAGAAACACTATTTAAACTAAAACCTTATCACTGATAACCTTCATTATGCATGAAACATGGAAAATTGGGTGTACTCGGGAAGATGCAGGCAACTCCAATTTACATGCCATAGTACCAATCTTTTTCAACGCCTTGTAAGTACCATAATACTTGGGTGATAATTTATTATCCTTCTTAGCTTGCCTGACATACATTTGATTTTATGGCTATAGCCATAAAAATACCCAATCACTTACATCAAAAATTCTTTCATTATTATGTTGATATGCTTGTTGTTTCATTCGATTATGCCCGAGAGTGAGGTTATCTTTTAGGAGTTGGAGAACTTGTTTTTGATGCTCGATGTGATCTACCACTTCTTGAACCTTAGAATTTTATCTTAAATATGATGTTAGGGATGATGGATGATATCCATAAAGTTCCATAAATGGGCTTATTTTTTTTGAATATCTAAGGCAGTGTTATACCATCATTCAGTTACATGTAACCACTTGACCCATTGTGTTTGTTTATCATATATAAAGAAATGAAGATATCCTTCCAAAAATTTGTTCACTATCTTAGTTTTCCCATCAGATTGATGATGATAAGATGAGCGATGATCTAATTGAGTACCAAGACAATAAAACAATTTTGTCCAAAAATTTCTGGTGAAAATGGGATCTGTGTCACTAACTATAATCTTTGGGTTTCCAAGAAGCTTTTGAATTGTTTCCATAGGTGCAATATACACTATACTCTCCTTAAAAGGATTAGATAATGCACAATAGTGTGCATAATTGGTAAGTCTATCAAATGCCACCATGATGATACCTTTTCCTTCAAACTTGGTAAACCTATGATAAAATCCATTGAGACCTCCTCCCAATGCTAACATGGAATGGCTAAAGGTTGTAATAGACTCGGGGTCTCAATTGTCTCAACTTTATTTTGTTAGCAAACCAAACATTCAACCACAAACTTCTCAATATCATATTTAAGTCCATCCTGAAAAAATTCCTTCTTCACCCTATGGTAAGTTCTTAAAAATACTAAGTGCCCTCCTAAGGGAGAGGTGTGCAATTCCAAACGAATATTTTGTTTGAGTTGGGAATTATTACAAATACATAAGTGATCTTTGTACCATAATGAATCATTTTTACATCTAAATGTATTATATGTATTGGAATCTTGCTGCAACTTCTGAATGAGTGCCCACACCTTTTCATGATTCTTTCATTCATCCCTTGCTTTGGTTATGCACTTAGGTTGGATAATAAAAATGGAACAAAGAAATGCTTCCACATCCTCATCCATTCTTGAGAGTGCATCTGCAACAACATTTTTCTTCCCTCTTTTGTAGATGATTTCAATTTCATAACCCAACATCTTTATCACTCATTTCTGTTAATCTTCTAAAGGTAATCTTTGTTCCAAAAACTATTTAAGACTATCATGATCTCTTTTTACCTTGAAGTGTATTCCCATTAGCTAAGGTCACCATACTTTAGTGCATGTAGTATTTCTAACATTTCCTTCTCATAAATAGGTTTGTGTAAATACTTTCCTTTGATTGGATGACTTTAAAAAGAAATGCATATTCTTTCTTGTATTAAAATAACATCAATTCCATTTCTTGAAGCATCACATTCCACAATAAAGGTTTTTGTGAAGTCTAGCATAGCTAAGACAAGTGCTTGGAACGTTGCCTCTTTAAGATGTTCAAAGGCCTTAGTTTCTTCTAGAGTCCAATAAAATATATATTTCTTCGGTAATGATGTTAGAGGTTCTACTATTCTCCTGTAATTCTTAAAAAACTTGCGATAATACCATGTCAACCCAAGAAATCCTCGAAGACGCTTTATGGTTTTAGGGATTTTCCATTCCTTAATGGGTTTAATTTTGTTAGGGTCTACCTTAACACCCTCATGAGATACAATATGACCTAAATATTCCACATCCTATAATCCAAAGAAACATTTGGAGGTTTTGCATATAATTGTTTCTCCTCAAATAGTTTGAGCACCCTGCCAACATGTTGAACATGATCCATCCAACACTTGTGGTAGATTAGTATATCATCAAAAAATACCAAAACAAATATTCTAAGGAAGGGTTTCAAATGGAATTCATAAAACCTTGAAATGTGGAAGGCTAAGTTGCATGAAGCGGGGAAATGGGTACGAGTTTCCAAAATGGGCACAGGTACGAAACATGACCCCACCAAATTTTGGAAATGGGGAAACACAACATATATATTAGGACATTTCAGAAATCTGTGCAATCATAAAACATACATGATACATTCTAATTTACTACTTTATGCTTAAATTTTCAATTGTTAATGCATAAACTATAAGTCTCTAAATTTACATCACATTTACTCATGAATGATCACATAATGAAAATAGCAATATCTAAAATCGACAATGAGAATCCAATTTCTTGTCTCGGGCTTGATTGGGAGTCTCCCCCAATATAGTCGAATGACCTTAGTGCTCTTGATTAAATACAAGTTCCATACCCTAGTACATGAAAAAATCCAATGGAAACATTGCAATCCCCCCAATCCTAAAATCCTCAAAAACAGATAAGTCTGCTAGTTTTTGAGTGAGATCTAAAATTCTACTTTCTCCATATGAAATCCAATGAGGGTGAAACCACTTTCAAATGTCCTGAGTCATTTCATGGAAATGTTAAAAATTTAAGTGAAAGGATGAAAATGAAAAATAAAGGAGAATGGCACTTTTACTTTAAGAATTTAACATTACCATGCACTACATGTCAACGCTAGGGCCATAGGCTTGAATATTAGGCTGCTCCACTCAAAATATTCCTCTTTTTTATAACTTGAGAGGCATCTAGAAGCATTCAAAATATATTTTAGTCGCCCAATAAAAAATTAGAAGCAAAAAAATTTAAAAGAAATAAAACAAAACGTCAAGTGTTAATTTGAAACTCTATTGTACGGTCTGGAAAGTCATTTCCGACCATACTGGTCACGTTTCCCCAGCATGAAATAGGCTAGTACAGCTGGAAACAACTTTCCAAGCTGTATGGTATGAGTTTTCTCATTTCCATTTTCTTTCCGGCTGGAAATGGACCCCTGGCTAACGTTTCCTGCAACTTAGGTGGAAGGTGCATTAGTAAGGCCAAAATGCATGACCAAAAATTCATAATGACCCTCACGAGCTATGAATTTTGTTTTCATAATATCTTCAGTGTTCATTCTAATTTGATGATATCCTGAATGAAGGTCCATCTTGGTGAAGTAAATTGCTCCATGTAATTCATCCACAAATGTTATAGACATTTTTGGGCACCGCACCCCAACCATGAATGTCCATAAATTGAGGGATCCTAAGTCCCTAAAAGTGTTGCTTCACTACCTAAAGGAACAAGGTCAGTTGATTACATCATCTCCTAGAAGTTCTCCACTAAAAATTGCTCAGAAATGGTCAAAACTAGACCATACTGAATACCCAGTGCAGAGGGTGCGATGCATATCACCTTCCTAGTGTAAAGGGTGTGATGCATACTGAATGGCCCCTCTGTAGGGTGCAATGGGTTAGAATGGACAAATGGAAGAGATAGTTTGCGAGGTGGAAGATCATGGAATCTTCCAGAAACTTCCCCTCTAACACTTGCCTCTTTGTTTTTGACTAGGGATGAGTAAGAGATCATCAGTCTCTAAGTGGAATCAAGAACTACTAGAGGGAGGACACTAATCAAAACCCCAGAAGATGACTCACCCCCCTACAAATCTATATATGGATCCCTCATCACAGAGATCCACAGGCTAGAATCTTGTATCTTGTAGAGAAGTGATGTTGGTTTTCTGGTGAAACTTCATAGTGTTAGATGATCTAAGCTTTACTTGAGGTGAAGAAGGGCTTTCTTGCTGGAGGATGATGTTGGGTCAAAACTATTGGTTGTAATCCTCTTGCTATTCTTGATATTAATAAAGTTATTCAAGTGTTCCTCCATATTCTTGTATGTTTGATTATATATGCATTTGTATGGTTAATACATATATGGTCCTGTGTTATTTATGAATATAGATCTATATTCTTTGATAGGAGTATGCTACTTTGATTCCACAGGTACTCTTTGAAGCTGGGCAGATGAAGAAGAAGCGGTAAATATCTATCAGGAAGGAGAGGAATCAAGTAAGGAACCAAGCGCAAGACTAAGGTTGGTGTCCCTTGTTCCACTCTTATCTATTTTCATAAAAGAAAATGAAAGTAGTCTTTACTTGTTTGTTTCTAAGATAGCTACTAGTCTTAGTGGGAATAGCAACTCCAAGTGGACACTATTACCGGTAACAAAATGGCGACTCCGTTGAGGAGCGAATAGATTGTTTTTTAGTCTATCTTTGTTTGTTTTATAAACTTGCAGACAGAGCTTGAAGTCAAGCCAGCTAGCCTTCGAACTGCATTTGTTATACAAATGCAAAGTAGATCAATGTTGCTTCAGTTTATCTTTGGGTTTTGTTTATAAATTGAGCAATCGATCTGCAAATGTTGTAATTTCCCTAAGTGGTGGCTCTAGTAACCTCCTTAGATCAACCCCTGTGATTTACATTTATTGAACATCACTTACTCGCCCTAAATCCCTGAACTGAATTGCAAATTGTGAGTAAAAACTGGTTAAAAGTCTCACACTGGTATCATCGCACTCTCCCTTCAAGGTAGTTTGTATGCATCACACTTCCCGTGTGTAGTAGGTGCACTGCATATTGGATTCCCTATGTGACAGGTGCGATGGTCAGGGAAGGTTAACTTTACCTTCAAACTTTGGTTTTTTCTTCACTATTTTCAGTTCTATTCAGGAGTTTTGTTGTCTATGGTCATCATTCTGCCTCTATTGTGCAAAGAAATGTAAGTTTTTTTTATGTATTGTGTGCCATTTTCAGTTCTCTTTTGTAAAGAAGTAGCGCAATCGAACTGTCGTTTCTTAATCTCAAAGTGTCATAAGTGTCATTTTCAGTTATAGAAGAGAATCCCATTGTTCTTGATAGTCGATTATACTGTTACTCTTGTATATGATTTGAATTAGTAGTTTTTAAAGTGTCGAAAAAGAGTTTTCATTTCGAAATCGCAAAGTGTCGCCCTTATCTTCACTTCATTTTGAAAGAAATTTGTTAAGTATTGTCCCTTTGAAAATAATTCAGATTTTCAGTTAGCTTTCTTATCGTCATTTATACATTAAGAAGGGTGAAAACAAATACATGCATGTGCATTTTCATTTAGACTGCTTGGTTTTATTTAGGACAGTTCATTTAGTGTGTGCTCTATGCTCTTTGTTGAAAGACTCTCAATTTTCTTTCCTTAGTAGCTAGGATTTTCATTTCCAAAAGAAGATTAAACAGTTGTTTATCATCTTAGACTGCATTTTAGGAATTGTATACACATCACGCGGTGAACCTGAAGGGGAAATTTTTAAACAAGATCAACTATAAAATAAATTTAATGAATCTAAAAACGCTTTGGAACCTAACGCATAGCATCTAGAAGTCTAGGCTAGAGACGTATTCCAGCGTCGTAAAACCTAGTAACTGTTGTTTTCATTATTGGTTGGGTGATTCCTCCACTCTGAGATGGCAAGTGCCAATACGGACCTGTTCTCCCACGTACCATCGAGTATATATTGGGAGACCACAATAGGCTACATCCTTTATCCTTAGGAAGCCATGTATACCGCCCTATCAATCGCAATGCACTGAACACAACATTCGGGAAGATTGATTGAAGTACCGTAAAAAGTATTCTGCAGTTTTGTGATTGGTTTGGTACTCCCCTCTGCCTAGATTTCCAGAGAAGTCTCTTGCATTCTTTTTGAGACTCCTTAAAGGAAAAGGTCCATCTGAGCACTTGTCACTTCAGGCTCATTAAAAATCGAAGGCGACTTGAGTCGTCTTTTTTTTTTTTCTCGACTCTTAAAAATTGAAAAAACAAGTTGTGTCAAAGCATCTAAAATTTATTTTAATCAGAATAACATCACAAGTTCCCTCATTGGTCTTTAGGTTGAGAAAAATGGAGTCTACCAACCAAGGATTTCCCCTTGGAAGGAATCCTAGTCCTTTCTCCTCTTTGGGGAGAATGTTGGGGCACCCCATATGGCCACATTGTCACTTCCAGGGTTGACAATTGGTTTGCCTGTATGGCTCTTCTCTACCTCTGTCATTCAGAATACCGTAATTCCTGAACATTCAAGTCCACAACTAGATGATACTATAGTTACCTCCCAGCCTTCTGCTTTGTCTATTTCTCCCTCTCCTCCTTCCTTTTCGCTTGATAAAGCTGGTAAAGCTAAAGATCAAGTAACTAAGAAGAAGAAGAAGCAGAAAGAGAAAAAAGAAAAGAAGAAGAAAGATCCAAAAGGGAAAGGGGGCAACCATGCGTCATCTAGCAAAAATCCTCACTTTGCACCGTCTAAACCTAAATCTCCATGTGTCATTTGTAAAGGAGACCACTATCATCGAGATTTTCCTTGCATCCCTCGGATCTTAAGGGACTGGTCTCCTCGTTTGCACAATCTAGTGTCGTCAACCTCTGATGATCATGTTGAAAGCACACCATCAACTAGTGAAAGTGAAGTATCTGGACAGAAAAGGAATCACAAATTTCCTTGTAGTTTGTGTGAAGGCAATCACGCCGTCCACCGTTGTCCCTTCCTAGATGAATCTAAAAGAGTTTTGGATGACCATCCTACTTCACCACTATGGCTCCCTCCTGGAGATAAGAAACTCTTGCCAAGTCCACCACTAGTTGAAAATCCGGCTGTCATGCCATTGTGGTTGGCCGAAATGTCTATCATTGAAAATGAACCCTCTAAATCCATACCAGACAAAAGTCAAAAGGTTGAGGCGGCAGTTGACATGGTCTTTCCTTCAGAAGGTTCATCTTTGGATGATACCGTCACTGAAGAGAAAGAGAATGACATCGTTCAAATTCCTTTTGTAAACACAGACTCCGATGAACTTGGGGGCAGTCTACCTGTTCCTTTACCGTAGGAAGGGAGTTCATCAGAGTCATATCCATCCATCTATTCAGTCCCACCTCCAAGCAACCTAGTCATTTCCTTCGATTGGAATCTACTAGGCAGACCCCATGTACCAGCTAGTGTACCATTCAGAATCATTGTACAAGCTTACATAATGGTCATGGTTGGCACCATCATAGATGGAGGGGCTTCTGTGAGTATCCTTTCCTCAACTGCTTGGAAAGCACTTGGTTCGCCATCGCTTTTGCCTGAAATGAGAAATCTGACAGGGTTTGACAAAGGAATCGGTCGATCGTTAGGGATCCTTCCCAATGTGCCCATTACTTTGAGAAGGAAAACTGTTCACATGAACGTGATGGTAGTCCAAGGACCCCTGGATTATAATCTACTCCTTGGGCGTGACTATATTTATTGCATGGTAGCCGTCGTCTCCTCACTCTTTAGAGTAATGTGTTTTCCACATGAAAGCAGAATGGTCAAGCTCGTAGACCAACTGTCATTCACTGGTTCACACATAGAAAATAGTCAAATGCGATCCCTAAATGGTATTTTCATGCAAGGAATGTCTCATCAATCTCTAGTCCGTCCACCTGATGAGCGCGAGTGATTCAGGAGGATATGACTGGAAACCAGGGGGCATGCACCATGGTCTCTTTCAACAGGAAAACCTTGGGTATAGAGTAGGTTTCCACAGAGGAAGATGACTGGTCCAACACCTGTCTTGATAGGAAAAGGGAGTTAGACTAGAATAAGGTTCCCTCGTCAAAGTTATGTGAGTGGAGGCGACTGCGCCACTCACCTTTGTCTATTTTAGTAGACATCGCCAAGGAAGCATTTTGTCTGCGATGCAGATGGAGAGCTTTCATATGGTAACCTGGGAATTTTTCACTATACATGGGGGCATGCAAACCTTTTCGCATGCAAGCGAAGAGCAATCTTAGGTTGCATAAAGAAAGGATCCAAAGAAAAGCTTTAAAAGGTGCAAGATCCATAAAAAATGGCATCTTAGATGAGACATCCTTATTATATGACTGGCATGAGCAGTTTTAATGCGAAATTCAAGCTCGTTAAAAAATAAACATAAGCAATGAGAAAATGTTTCCCCTAGAGTTTAATCTCATTAAAAAATGAACCAATTTTCCAGTAAATAACCATTGCGAATGCATTATCATCAGCTTTTGAGCCTTGGTCATGTTCTCATCATCACCTCCACTGTTTTTTTTAGCTGATCATTCGCCTCCATTTGATTGTTTACCCTTTCGAGGAAAATCTGCGAAGGGTGATTCTATTAGCCATCCTTGTGACATTGTCGTGATTGGAAAATTCCAAACCTTACTTGGAATCAGCTGCTACCTGCAATCATCACTTGTTCCTCGAAAAATGAGTCTCCTTTAAGCTCTTTTTAACTGACTCGTAAAATATGAAAGGATTTCTGAGCGATTAGCCTCTCTAGCTCGTTAAAGTCATCGGAAGTGCTATCCCTCCTCTAGATTTTAATATTTTTTGACTTGAGGGATTATTACACAAAAGATTGAGTGCTTTTCTTGTTCGGCTCATTAAAATTATCGAGCATTCATCCCTTTCATATTATTTTACGCTTTTTTGGACTCAAGGGATTATATGAGGAAAAAGAATCTTTGGAGTTTCCTATCCACCCCTTTCAGACTCTCTAAAATTGAAAAGGACCGAGTTGTCTTTGTCATTAAACTTGTTAAAACCGAATAGCAACAAACTCGTCCAAATGGATGAGAACGAGTTTCACTGTTGCTAGGCTCGTTAAAATATAGTGATAGGTTCGACCGAAGGGCGAATTATAGAACAAGCATATGTTATCCTCCTCAAGCTTGACAAAAATAGAGAGGTACTAGTCAGTAGTGACTGGGGAAAAATGGGAAGGAAACTTGAAAAACCTTTATTGGTAGCAAGTCTCTCTTGAACATGACACTTTCTCTCTGCATCCGAGTCAAGTTGGGTTGTTCGTTCACTGGTCATATCACCATTGGCCTGTCACGCCATCCATCTTTGGCGTTAATGCTACCAATCCATCATCAGTGTTGTCGATATGTTCAAGAGAAGTCATTCAGAGAATTCACTTGTGTCTCACCCGCTGTAATACATTCACGCTTCATTCTTTCATGACTGCTACCGTGAACCCTGTATCATCAGATTGTTGTCACCTCAAAAATCATTTGCTTCATTCCGTGTCATAGATGTGGGATTCATTAAGGCCCTCCTACAATAGGTCACTTCTTGTCAACATCAGCTCACTATTGAATAAGTCGACCTTGGAATAGCCCTCTCAGTACTTTCAAGCCTGCATGCCTCAATGGCAAGTTTCTCACTTTTGGCGACAGGTTTTCATTAATGGCCTTCAACCAAGAGGTTTTGCATGGTGTTCGATGCCAAGTCCTTTTTCACACCGCGTGAATTGTATTGTAGTACCTTGAGGGTCATTGTCATTATTGGTGATTCTCTCGCGCCTGTTAACAGCTTATATCATTGGTTGGTAACCAGGCGATGTCTTTCCATGTTCGACTCCAGAACATTTTTTCACATTGATTGACTTGTGCTCATAGTGAAGATTGAACGAGTTTTGAAGACCCCAGACCTAGTTTCATCCATCCAGGCTGCGATATATTTAGGAATATAAAGACATCAAATGTACATCATTGCCAAACAAATGATCATCCAAATCAAAGGATGATGAGTCTGAATCATCAGTCTACTACACAAACGATTGTCTGTCTTATGTACATGAAAATGAATTTATAAGGCTGAGCATGGGAATGCCTGCCTCAACTAGATCATGAAAATATTATGAAGATAATGTATTATATTGTATCTTATTACAGGTCGCCTCCCTGCTCGAAAAAATTTGGGATCCTCATGGTAAAGCATTTCACTCGACATCAAAAGATTAACGACCTCATGCTTTAGGGGGCAACTGTTATAGACATTTTTGGGCACTGCACCCCAATCATGAATGTCCATAAACTGAGGGCTCCTAATTCTC
Organism: Pinus taeda; assembly: GCA_000404065.3. Classification (NCBI taxonomy): domain Eukaryota; kingdom Viridiplantae; phylum Streptophyta; class Pinopsida; order Pinales; family Pinaceae; genus Pinus; species Pinus taeda. The sequence continues at coordinate 85,216 of APFE031088591.1, read as the reverse complement.
TAAAAGTGTTGCTTCACTACCTAATGGAATAAGGTCAGCTGATTACATCATCTCCCAGAAATTCTCCACTAAAAACTACTCAGAAATGGTCAAAACTCGACCATACTGAATACTCAGTGTAGAGGGTGCGATGCATATCACCTTCCCATTGTAAAGGGTGCAATGCATACTAAATGGCTCCTCTGTAGGGTGTGATGGGCAAGAATGGACAAATGGAAGAGACAGTTTGCGAGGTGGAATATCATGGAATCTTCCAGAAACTTCCACTCTGACACTTTCCTCTCTGTTTTCGACCAGGGATGAGTAAGATATCATCAGTCTCCAAGTGGAATCAAGAACTATCAGAGAGAGGACACTAATAAAAACCCCAAAAGATGACTCACCCCCCTACAATCATCTATATATGGATCCCTCATCACAGAGATCTAGAGGCTAGAATCTTGTATCCTGTAGAGAAGTGTTGTTGGTTTTCTAGCGAAACTTCATAGTGTTGGATGATCTAAGCTTTACTTGAGGTGAAGAAGGACTTTCTTGCTGGAGGATGATGCTGGGTCAGAACTATTGGTTGTAATCCTCTTGCTATTCTTGATATTAATAAAGATATTCAAGTTTTCCTTCATATTCTTGTATGTTTGATTATATATGCATTTGTATGGTTAATACATATCTGGTCCTATGTTATTTATGGATATAGATCTCTGTTCTTCGATAGTAGTGTGCTGCTTTGATTCCATAGGTACTCTTTGAAGCTAGGCAGATGAAGAAGAAGCGGCAAAGATCTATCAGGAAGGAGAGGAATCAAGTAAGGAACGAAGTGCAAGACTAAGGTTGGTGTCCTTTGTTCCACTCATCTATTTTCATAAAGGAAAATGAAAGTAGTCTTTACTTGTTTGTTTCTAAGATAGATACCAGTCTTAGTGGGAATAGCAGCTCTAAGTGGACGCTATTCCTAGTAACAATAAATGCATCAATGATAGGAATGGAAAATTTATCTTTAGTAGTGAGCTTGCTTCTCTCCCTATAATCCAGACACATGCCATGATCCATCCTTCTTATGCGCCAATACTACTGGAAAAGAGAATAAATTTGACTATGTCGAATTATACCATCCTCTTAGACTAAATCTGCAACCATATGTTCAATTTTACTCTTTTGGGAATAAGGATATTATAAGGCCTGATGTTTGGGGGAACACTTATTGGAATCAAATGAATAGCATGATCATGATAAAAAACAGGTGGGAGGCCTTTGAGAGTCTCAAACACCTTCAAATGATCATCCAGGGATTTTTGGAGATCTCAAGAAATAGATGAATTATATGTTTGAACCTCTAGTGAGCATAATTATGCAATTACGCCTCGTTTTTATTTCTTCAGAAGCTTTCTCATTCCATTAGATATAATTATCTTTCTTGTTTTCCCTATGATACCCCTTAATTAATATTCCTTTTCTTTCTTAATAAAAATTAATAAAAGTTCTTGAAAATTGAAATTTAGTGTCCCCAAAGATTGTAACCATTTGACTCCTAGTACAACATCAACACAACCCATTGGAATGGAAAGAATTGGACTATTCAATACATATTCCCCAATGGTTAGGTTGATATTATGAAACTTTCTAGAGAAATTTATAGTTCCTTCATTTGCACCCATCACATGACATTATGGTGTTGGATATAGGAAGTAATTCAATTCCTTGGCTATCTTATAATGAATAAAATTATGGGTACTACCCAAACGAATTCACACTATTACCTTTTTCTTCTTGATATATCCTTTTATATTGAGAGTTTGAGGAGTGGTAATTACTACTAATGGATTACATGATATGGTTGGATTCACTTCTTCTTTCTCCAGGGTTGGTTCTTGGTGTATATCCTCCTCTTTCGATGTCTCTTGTTCCTTTTATTCCCCCTCTTCACAATCTATGTAGAATAACTTCTTCTCAACACTCTTGTGACCTCTAGTGTATTTGTTATCACAATTTTAAAAAATCCCTTTTTCTCTTTTTCCTCCAATTTTTGTGGTGTCAACCTTGTAGGTTTTGGAAGACTAGGAGCAATATTCCATATTCATAGTTGTGAGTGGTATACTTCCTTCTTGCCATAAATTTTCTTTCAACATTTCTTGCCACCCTAAATGCCTTCTCTAATGAATCAGGTTCCGAAAGGTGAACCTCATGTTGGATGTTAACTTTTAAATTCCATATGAATACATCAATCCTATGCTCCTATAGAATATCATTTACCCTAATATTAAATTTTTTGAAGTCTTCATTGTGCATCGCCATTCAACTCTTTTGTTTGAGATTTATCAATTGGCTAAAGGAGGTGTTTCTCTTTGTATATTCATAATGTTATATCATTTCCTCCATGAAAATTGACCAGGTGACAAGTGGTTTACAAGAAAAAATCCATCTATATCATAAAATTTTATTGCAATATAAATATAAAAAATGCAATACATACCTTTTGTGGGGGTTGCACATCCCATAGATCAAAATATTGCTCCATCCATAGTATCCATGATGTCAGATCTTTGTCATCAAATTTCCTCATATCTATCTTTGGAATTTGGTAGTTCTTGAACCCCAAATTGGAGTCTCTAAAATCATAATTCATATTCATTTTTTCCTCATCATGATTTTCATGGATCACCCTGTCACCACCGGGAAGCCTTTCTTGCAACAACTTTGTTAACCCTTCCAACTTGACATTCATTGCATCCATGTCTGATTTAGAAAATCCATGTTTCCTTTTATATCATCCATGCATCTTTATATTTTTTTATTTTAAATGATCAATGTCCCATTTTAATCAATCCATGTCCCATTTAGTACATATTTGGTTCCTCTTTATGGGAGCGAAATTTGTTTCGCTTGGTCCCACAATTTCAATATATCATGTTGCAATTTTTCCTCTTCACGTGTCATAGTAGTGCTTTCTGAGGGCTTAATGGGTGTGGAATTTTTTCTTTTGGAGGTATTTTAGAACCCAATACTGATATATATGCTTCAATATACCCTTGGAATCACTTCAAATTGATTTTTCAAAAAAAAATTATGCAATTTAAAAAAACAAATACATGACTTTTTCGTGCTTTTAGGAGCTCAATCTTAAAACGGTTGTAACTCTGTAATTTAAGATCTCCAAGGTCTGAAATTTGGTCATGTGGTATCCCTATGAATCTTATTTCTAATTCCACAATCCAAACAAATATTTGATTATTTAATATAGAGTTATACCAAGTCTCCCATGATTACCTGATTATGGAGTCGTTCCATAGATCTAAGTTGTACTGGATGCGATGCATCACTAATTAAACCTTCGGCCTTGAAATTTTGACATGATAAAATAAACTCCATGAAATTTCAGCCACATTTTATAGAAATCAATTCTGATTCCTAAAACAAAATTTATGATTATTTTCCCTTGGTCACCTACTTGAGTTTTAATTCTGAAGCTCGTAAAAACCCCAACTTCCCTGGAGCATATCTCAAAAAATACAGTGAACCAAGATCTAAAATTTTTACACACAGTTCACCAATATTTCTATTTCACGTGGTTGAGATTTCAACTTTTTAAGCCTCTTATAAAAATAGTTATCGCAAAAATTCCAATATGACCTGTTCAGAGAAGCAAAACCCTAGAATTAAAAGCTCTCATACCAAATCTTATGCAACCAACTCACAAAATAGAAGAATAGATAGATAAATGACTTAAAAATTATCCTCTTTGAGGGGGGAACCTTCTTTATATTACATAAATGAACAATTTTTGGATGCTAGAAATGACAAAACCTCCTTTATATATATAGAGTTTTAAGGGGTCACAATATAATGAGAGCCTACATAAAAATAATAATGTAAGCGAACAACCATAACAATAAGGGGGATACACTAATAATAACAATAAGGGGGCTACGGTAGTGTTATAGGGACATAAAATATGGTACCTTGAGATCCATTAACATCATGAATGGTTTCTCTCCCATTTTGTAATGACTTACATCATTGGCTAGAAATTATATGGTGTATACTATGTTCCACTTCAGCTCATTTATGTACATGGTTAGACTCGTAGATCAAGTGATTGAGTGAACACGATAGAAGACCTGTTAAATTGGCAATTAGGGCCAAACAGCATGTGGGTCAGCCTATTTATGGAATCTGATATTTTTATTGGATCCCTCTTGTCGAGAGGTGTACGATTGATCCAAAGGTCATCCGATTCCAATAAGTATTTATGGAGATATGAATTTATTTTGTTTATGAAATTATTATCAAGCCGGCCTACTATTATGTAGGCTATAGAAGCCCAACCGATGTGTCTATTCATCATCCTCACTTTAGTATAAATAGAAGAGTTTTTTTATGTCAATTGGACACACTCATTCTTGATGTGATCTCCTCTCCACGTATTGGGTCTTTGGAAGGAGAATCACAAAAAGGGTATGCTCGTCCATACGCTGTTTATGAAAACATCTGTTCATCATATACACTATTCACATTGATACACTGTGGATGCTATATGTTGGGTTCATGTAGTCATGGGATCACACTGTACATGTTGATTATACGCAGCCCTAGAAATATACACAGATATTCATACGATGGCATGGGTGGAACGCAGTTCATACAATGCACAATGCCTATATGGTGAGGACTTGTACGCTGGAAACCCTACACACAGTTATAACAATATAAGATACCATGCAGGCCAGCCGCAGTCAGGTATATAGAAATGCTGAAGAGGATTACACACAGTATACGTTGTCATTGATATAAGGAGCGAATGCGCTGGTCACAACTCTAATGTACAAGTCATGGCATATATATATGTCATCATATATGTTGGGTTATCATCACAACAAATAAATACGTTCTGAAGAAATACATGGAGACCACACAATCATAATACAAGATATATATTGGATACCACATAGCCATTATATCTTGGAACACTGTCATATACCACGCAATCATTATGTGTTGGAACGCAATCATATATGCATGAAGCTAGTGGCCCCGCAATCATATATACACTTCATGACATCATGGACATACGTAGGCCCTAATACATAGAGGCACAGAATGCATGCAATATACGTAGAAATAGAATGGAGTCACTGTTCATACGTAGTTCTAAATGAGACATACGCAGCCTCTATATGGTATATCATGAAGTTATAAATAGAGCTCTAATTGCTGTCAAGAAGAAAGATATAATCTCATCTATACACTATTTGATGAAGGCTCCAATCACTACTAACAAGGTCTCAAGTATTACTATAGGGGACAACATGAAAATAGAAGGATTCTTTAAGATGGAACTACGTGGAACTATAGCCTAGCTGCTTTGCTAGGCTACAAGCCATAGCAAGCAGCTAAGGCAAATATACATTTGGTTGTATAATTATGTTGCAGCATGATGAGATCATGGGCAGCGTGGGAAGCATGAAGTATGATGATGCATGGGCAGTATGAGCAGCATGAAGCATGATGAGATCATGAGCAGCATGGGCAACATGAAGCATGAGGATGGATAAGATCATGAACATGGGCAGCATGATGATAATCATGATTAGTGCAGCATGCAGTGGTGCAGTAAGTGGACCAGATGCAACACTAAGCTAAGTGAATTTGTCACTTTGGAGAATCAGTTGAAGCAAAATGTCTTCAACTGATCTCATCATTATATGAAATTATCTATGCTATATCTAGATAAGTCAAAGTATTGACTTCTATTGTAAATATACTCTCTCTCTCTCTCTCTCTCTCTCTCTCTCTCTCTCTCTCTCTCTCTTTTTCTACTGAACTTTGAAGATAAAAGAAGATTTGATCAAAGGGTTTCGCCACACATTGTGGGGTTTTTCCCTCGCTTGCGCCACATCTTATGTCCTCTTGCCTTGGCTTATCTCCCACGTTTTATATTTATGTTCTATATGCAGTTTATTGTAATGTTGATTGCTAACTATAACAGCACAAGTAAAACTAAAATTAATGTCAAAAGGAAAACAATTCTTTCAATGAAATTATACCTGTACTTTCTAGCTGCGAAGTGACCACAAGATTTTGGGGACGACTCTCCTCCCAACCGTAGGCTCAATTGTGTAGGATTCTGCTACAACTGACCACCCCCGAGCCCTCAATCAACGACTACTGCCAGTATTCCTAAGTCTTAGTATTCTCCCAAGAGAATGAAGATAGAACCTCAGAATGATCGAACCCCCTTCCATCCTCCTCATCATTCATTAAATAGAACAAAACATTGGAATGGAAATCACATGCACACCCTCCATGTGTCTGCATGCTACATGCCCACCCTCCATGTGTTTGCATGCTACTTTTTTTATTTTCCTTTGATTTTTTTGATAATTTCCTCCTTTTTTTATTAGAGCTTTAATATGGTTATTTTTA